>JAULKJ010092496.1:0-15706 GCA_032355405.1 Rubia balearica | reverse complement strand
GTATTAATGTAAAATTAATGTTATTATATATTTTATTGATATATATTTAATTTATTTAATATTTGTAATTCAGTTTTCGGGTCGGTTTTCGGTTTATGTTTAGAAACCAAAAACCAAACCATAAACCATATTCATAATTCGGTTTAATGGGTTCAAATATTTGAATACTAAATTTGGTTCGGGTTATTCAAATTTGGATTATTCAATTTTCGGTTCGATTTTTGGTTTTCGATTTTTTTGCCCACCCCTACTCACACCCTCATTAGATCCTCTATTAACAGAAGTTCATAACGATATCGTCACTTTGCTAACCCATCAAAAACTTTATACATACAAGTTTTAATTAATTTTTCTAAACAAAATTTCTAATAATTTAATTTTTCATGTAATTTCATACATACAAATTTCAATCAATTTAAATTTTCAATCAAATTCAACTTTGTTCAACTATAATCCCTCTATCCCAATAAAACCTGAAGAGAGAGGAAGAAAGACTCAAAATTTTGAGCCATTTTCTTATATGATTAAAAGGACTGGTAGCCAAGTTAGAACGTGGGTGTACAATAATTTTTTTTAAAAAAGTGTACATTGACTAAACTTAACATTAACTTCTAACAGTTGGAGCCAAAAATATGCTTTTAAAGTTCAATGCTCTCAAAATACACTTCATCAGCAAGCATACCAGAGCTTTAGAAACTCTAGTTCTCTCTCGGAGCTGCTACTTGATCACTGAGCTCGAAAAGGGAAACAACAGCAAGGTAGTATCTGTTCGTGGACAACATCGTCAAAAGGCATGATTTTTAAGGGGTAGACAACAAATTTTTTATCGTGTCTGCAGCAACGACACGATATTAGCTGAAATCAGATTATCGTAAACATGAACACAAGAATCTGACATGAAGAAAGACAAGGGTTAGCTAAGTTCTTGTTGCAGAATCAAATGGCATCATTGGGCATAATAAACGGATTGAAGCAACAACAAGGTGGGGGCATTTCAATCAAAATAGTAAGCACGATATGGGCTCGACCAAGGCCACAACTAGAAGTTGGGATTCCAATCGATATAAGGGGCAGGAGAAAAGGAAGCACTGGACCATGTAAGTTAACAGTAAACCTGGAAACCTTAAAGTCACTACCATTGACTGCAAGGAGGACAATTTGAAGCACCAGAGCAGCAATGAACGTGGGAAAGAGCACCATTAAAAGGTGGATAGAAGCAATGATCATCAAGAGTCACACCAATGCCATCAAGCCCTTGTTGACCCTCAAACGCAAAGACGAAAGGTTACAATTCTCATTAGCTCAACTTATTCCATATTCTTTGCAATTTATAAACATGCATAATGTGATTCACTTGGATGAGAAGTAGTTATACCTTACAAAGCCCACAGTTAGGTACTTATCGGCCCCAAATGAAACATCTACATAGGGTAACCCAACATAAAGCTCACATTCCAAAACTCAGTTTCTTTTGTGCAGTTACTAGACCTGTTATAGATAACCATGACACAATTCTGTTTGATGGGAAAATAAAGATATTCCCATTCATCAAGTACATAACTGCCAAAAATAATAATAATAGACCAGCAGGAACCATAGTCAACACACTAGTAGCATCAATCATTTATGATGTAACAAAGGCACTCCTTTTGGACAAGGTTATCCCAACAATAAAAAAGTAAGTGGCCACCCTTTCTAAGTAAAAATATAGTGATGCACCAAGACAATGCCAAATTTAGAGTAGTTACTAGCTCAGACGAGTTCAATATGCGTATTATATATCAGCCCCAGAATTCATGTTTTGGATCTAGGCTTTTTTAACTCTATTAAATCCCTACAGTATAAATGTGTATCAAATATCTTAGGCGAGCTATTTCATGCTGCAACCAAGCATTTAATGTTGTAACACCTCAGACACTAAACAAGGTTTTCTTAACCTACCAAAGTGTGATGCTATAAATTATGAAGGTTTGAGGTGGGAACAACTCTAAAGTATCACATATGGGGAAAGATGCACTTGAAAGGGTCGGTTTATTACCTAGGTTTCATAGCTGATGGTGAGATAGTACATGCATGCATACAACATTTGCTACAAGTTTGAAAAAACAGACCAGATTGGACCACTAATGCAAGCAATGTGAGTGCAAATGCCAGGAACCGCAGGTTGAAGAAGTTTCAGAAATATTTTAGAATCTTGTACACTTAGTAGCATATAAACACGACTTTTGTATGTGACACATATTTATTGTACACTCTTCTTTTGAAAAACATTTTTGGATTTCAATGCAAGTATTGGTTCATTTAAAAAAACTTTGTCCATGTATAACAAGTTGGCAAATAAATCAATCACATTAATGCCCTGCCAAGTGCTTCATAGCATGGCTGCATTTTTTTTACAAGTAAATTAATCACAGCCTGCAACTAGAGCTGTCAGTCTCTGACCCGAACCAAAAACTAGACACGTATCGAAACGATCGATTCAACTCAAAAACCAATTTAACCCGAGAAATTTCAACCCAAATTTAAGCCTACACACGATCGAACTCAACCCAAAACCTGATTATAACCCGAGAAATATGGATCCAACATGACTGAATTCAGACCGAAACCCGATCCTGACCTGAGAGACATCAACCGAACCTGACACGACCTAACTCAATCTGAACCCGAACCGACAAGACCAGGCTCAACCCGATCTAAACCTGCACACGATTCAACCCGACCCACAATCAACCCGAACACTATTCAACCCAATAAATTAACTATATAATCCTACATGTAATTTACTCAAAATACTTTTGGTTTTTGTAATTGAGCTAATTTATAACGATTAAAAATTCATTCACCTCGATATATAACCGATATAAAGTAAAATTAATATTTTTTAATTAAATAATTAATTGGTGACTTGAAATATTTATATGCATAAACCCAAAAATTAATATCGTTATTATACGTAGTTGCATATTGAAACACGTTTCTTGACAATCATGAAATTTGTTTGTGCGAATGTGAAATTTGTTTGTGCGAATTCCCCCGAGAGGGGAGAGTACTAAAAAAATTATAAAAAGTTAATATTTCCGTAGGATTTAATTGTCTCCCGTTGTTAGTAGTTCTACCTCTAAATTCTAACAACACGGGTTAAAAATTCACGAGTCCTTCATGACTGTAATAATTTGATCATATGGACAAGACCAAAAATTTAATAGGCGGGTTAAAATTTTAACTTAGAGATAATCATTTTAAGTCCCAATTGTTCCAACACCATAATATTAAATGAGCTTCCAACTGAGCCTTGCTGTCTTCTAAAGAAAAGGGAGAGTGATACAATATTTATAAATAATTCTTCCTTCTAATTTCTACATGCTATGCGATATGGGACTTGTTAGAGCACTTGTTTAACACCATTTTGAATTGTGCCCTCCTTGTTCTCGGTTTTTTCTTGTGAACTAGCCTGTGATTTTTTTTCCCAGCCCGTCCTACAAGTAGAACGCTCCATAAGGGGAAACTCTTCTGATTCTCATATAAATTGTATACTACTTGATTACGGGTAGAAGCAATGCTCTAGATTAAGAGAGTTTATCTTAGAAGTTTTGGCTAATGTTCGACAATGATTTGCAACTCTGTTAAAGGTTGGGAAAGTTTTTAATTAATTTTTTTGTAATTAGACATAAATTTATTTAATTAGGTACAATGTACTTAGCTCACTATATTCTATTTATTCTATCACATAGTTATGTGAAAAATAAAGATATATATAAAATCAAGTGTTGATTCGTGATTCCTTTTAATTATACATACATTTATGTTGAAAACTAGTCACAATGATAAGATCTATTTAGTAAACCAAGTTAATTATAAAAGTAAACTCGAAGTTATAAGAATATAGTTGATTTCGTTATATAGCGATGCAATTTAGTGTGTAAAACTCATTAACAATGTAACTATTAAAAGTCAACTAACATTAGTATGGAACTAAATAAACTTGGTTATATGTTAGACTACTAAATTGGTTGACATATTTATGAGAATAAAGCGGGATTTATATTTATTGAAAATCTACAAATATTATTACATAAATTCATCTCATGATAAATTTAACATGAAAGGTTAAGTTTAAAATGCAAAAGTACAATAAAGTTTATACAATTAATGAATAATAGACTGATAAAGAGAGGTGTTTAATTAGAATCATGATTCTGAGTGAGTACTATAGAAAATCGACAAAATTATCATTTTAATATATTATAAATAAAAATTAAATGAAACATAACCCGATAATATTGTAATTGTAAGAATGTGAATCAACTTAAATGAACCACTCTGAAATATACCCAAATCCCAGATGAAATTTAATTAAATGACATGACTAAACTAGAACAAAACTCCCGTACAAAAAACTACAAGAAGATAACCAGATTTGAAAATAACCCGACCTGATACAACCCGACCTGAATATAACCCAACCCGGCCAAACTCGACAATAATCTGACTCGATCCGACCTAACTCGAGTTAAAAAATAACACGACAGTAACCCGACACGAGTGTAATCGAACCCGACACAACCCGACCCGAGAAAAATTCCTGACACGTTTTGCCCCAACACGATAGGAACCCGACTCGACCCGAAAAATAAATATAATACACTTTAAATCGACATGTTTTAACCCGAACTGTTTCTAACCCGACACGATCACCCGAATTGACACCACTATCTCAACCCATAGTGTTGGGATGACAAGGTTTAAATGCAATGAATTCGGCCTTTACTATAAATACTATTATTTTTGTTAAGAGCGAAAGATTTCACATTTACTCCATAATGAACTTGATGAGTCATTCTCACATTTCTCCACTTATTGGAGTTTTGAATTCAACGATGGCAAGTAAACATGAAAGTTGTGTTCGTTGTCGCATAATCTAATCCAACATCTTACGTCCCGAATCGACGTTATTTTCTTATTTTATGAGAAAGTCTTGGGAAACACCGTATTTCCATAACCTTATGCAAAGATGGAGTTTATTTAAAATTATAAAAGGTAAAAAGTCTTAGTTGCAATAGTAAAATTTTATCATACAATGTGTAGTAGTAATAAAGTTTATAACCCGATTCATGCAATCTGAAAATTTTATCTTAATTTCTTTTCATTTACACTTTAAACCTTAGTCTTTCCATAACTTTGGAAAGACCGTTTTTCAAGAGACGGACTCATTCTTTATGTATCAAATTAAAAATATCTCCAGTAAAAAATAGGTATAGTAAGACTAAATTAATGTGAAATTTTATCAAATCAAAATTAACTTAACTTAAACCGAATGACAGTAGAGATAAATGAAAAGAAGTTATGTTTCTTCAGTAATTAGAAGCCTGCAATATTGGGTGGCCGTCCATCCTAATTCCTAAGGACTAGGACATATTACCAAACTCTTAAACAAAAACTACTGATTACTGCAAACTGAACTCCAAATTATCTGACAATGACACAAAATACGTTCGGAGCAACAAAAACACCACGAACAGATGGCGGTAAGGCCGGGTTGTACAACGTGGCTTCACACACAGAGCTCAATCTCACAGTCGGGTGAGCGCCGCTTTAGATTCAGAAGCTTTTGGGAAGTAGAAAATTTGCATTTAATTGCGCAACTGAGATGCAGAATCAACCTCTGCAGCACCACTCCATGCTGTAAAATATATCTCACAGCTTCAATCTCAGCTTCATTCCCAAGGAATCTTCTTATGCATATCTCCCCAAGGGCTCTACCAAAACATGGCGCCACGCTTTCTGGTGGCGGACAAAATCTCTCAAACAGGCCCTGCACAAAATAATCATTGGTTTCCGAACTCATTAGTTGGTAGCATTTTATCTGTGATATTAGTTGTACATTTTTTTGAACAGATATGATGTCCCATACCTCGAGTTCAAGAGTTTCGAGATTTGGGGAATGTTGAAGTACATTCCACACTGACTGCTTTGCTGATTCATCTATCTTCAGATTGATCAAGTTGGGAAATGGAGGCAAAGGAACACAGTCCACCAAACCCTATGCAATTCATGCTAATAAGCACAGTAGCAATATTTACAACATACTCCCTCTGTCCCACAATGAGTAGTTTTTGGTGTTTGGTAAACCGTTAAAAAAAGCGCAGAATCTATATTTTAGGAGGAAAACGGTAGATCCTCCGGCTTTCAACTTTGCTAATAAGCACGCCTCACCCCCAATAAACCCCACACTATTCGTAACATCATTAGTGAAAAAGTTCACAAAACTTTTTTTTGATATCACAAGTTGCTAGCCATCACGTCGGGCAAAATCAATTAGAAAGTTCATTGTGGGACTGAGGAGTATATTAAGAAATTAACTTAAATCGGAGCACTTGAAATTTACCTCTGCAGTAAATCCTGACAAAACAAGCTTTCTCACGTTGTTTACCTTGCTAAACAATTTGGTGAACCGTTTGCCGCCTGGATGACTCTGAAAAAAATAGACAGATACTATGGATTCAAGGTTGCACACATTTATCTCCATTTTGGGCTCAGCACCACCAACTATCCACGTCTTCACATGTTGAAGATGCGGTACAGCAGCACCACCAACTATCCACAGCTTCAGATGTTGAAGATGCGGTGCATCAGCGTCAATCTTTTCCAAACTGGTGGAATCATAGGAAAAACTGGTTGCCAACTTTTTCAATGTGGACGAGGATATATGAAGCAGATGTTTATAACCTTCATTCTCTTGGAATTTAACTTGTTCCAACCTTAAATCCTCAATCATAGGGTAGCATTCCTCAGAAAACCTAAGAGTTTCAGACTGAGATTTCAGTTCCACATATCTGAGTTTGAGTTCCTTTAAATTGGGAAAGAACACCGACGCAGACATCTTAAAAGCAATCTGACCTCCATCGAGTTTTAAAACCACTAGAGATTCCCACACAAGATGTTTACTGAATGAGAATTTACGGGCATAGCCGGATTCCCATAAACGTTGTTGAATGTCAAGAACTTCAACGTTATGAGAGAGGAGAGCTGTGAGCCAGAAATGAACCAGAGAAGCTTCCGGCAACTCCCAGCATCTCAGTCTAAACGCAGTAATGGAAGTTGTTCGACATAACTTAAGCCTCCTGCTAATGAAATGCAACAGATCCCGACAAAGACTACTGTATGGGCTGTAGATGTCGATTTTTGGTACGGAAAGGAAAAGGTATTTCCACCTTTTGGAAAGAATGGATGTCTTGGCAGCATGATTAGTGGGTAATAATGAGAGGATGTGACAGAGGATGAACTCAGGTAAATTGCTGAGTCGATCGTCTTCTTCATCTGAACCAGTTTCGATTTTGGAAAAGGAATTCATGGTTCAGGTGGATAGAAGTTTCAGCCTACGTTTGGCTACAAAACCCTTAATAGGGATTTTCATTAACGAGGGGATTCTACTTGGCTTTCATTCTGTTGGACTAAGTTATATAGAAGAGTAGTATTAGAGTTCTTGTTGTCTTTCAACTCTTCTACGTAATCTTCAATATATTTTTACCACTTAATAACACTATGTATCACCGGAAACATTCTCTCTACTCTTCTATATGACTTAGTCTAACAAGTTCCAGCAACTTCTCCATTTCATTTCCTAAAAATAGGGATTTTGATGAGAGGAGATTTGATTTCCTATATTTATAGAAAGAGAAAAATATTATAGAGAATGAAAATTTAATGTAATTCAAATTGAATGCATCAAATCATAGCCCAACATTCATTTTTCTATTAAATTTAAGTCTCATTTTTTTTTCATTTTTCCATTCCTACCGTAAAATACATTCGACTTTCAACAAAAAAAATTAGGGAAAACTACTACAATATCGAGTTCGGATGGGATGCTTCTTTATATATTTTTAAGAGTTTTGTCAATAATTATTTGATCTTAATAATGATTTTTTTAGAATATTAAAATTATTTTCTTTGTTTTGTAGTTTATAGTTTTTGAATTTTTTAGATATCATTTTTCTAATTAAATTCTAACTTTTAGTTTTAAATTTGTTATATTGATTATTTTTTAAAACTAATTATTAATTTTATAATATAAACAACCGATACCACCACACCATTGATAACGTAATCTATCAAAATGAGTAATTATTACAAAAAAGTAGGCTAGATATAAATATTTGTTTTTTAAAATTTATTTGTTGCTTATTTGAAAGAAAAATGGCAATCTGGATATTGCATGTAATTTCTTGTACCAAGTTTAGAAGATAGTGAATAGGTTGAAAATAAATTTTATATAATTAATATATGAGTATGATAAAAATATGGAAAACTTTATAAATTTTTTTAATGTTATTTATCTTTTATTTCAAATTGGGTGAAAATAAGAAAAAGAAAAAAAATAATATTATTTTCTAAATAATATGTCTAGTTTTCAATTTGTTATATTGATTAAAAAATTAACTAGTATTAATTTTTAAAATTTATTTTGAAGTGATTAAAAGTCAACTCTTAGCTTTTCAAAAAAAAGTCAACTCTTAGCTTCAAATTAAAAGGAAAATATAGTGTATTAAATGCCAGATCATGTGAAAAAGGAAAGCAGTTGGAGTTGAGTCAAAAAATTATAAGAAATATTGATTTTCGTTCCTTATCCGAGAGAAAATTTTAGGAAACTTTTGGACTTACTTTTACAGTAACACCATTGATATATGCTTCAATTTAGGAGGGGAAAATTTAATGGATACAATTAAATATAGAAGATATAAAGTAAAATAAATGAATGAATGAAAGTGAATGAATCTTGTCAAAAATAGAAAATGTGTCATTAAAAGAAAACATCTTATTAAGATAAGTGTGACATTAATAGAGAAAGAGAAATAAGGAAGTACTATTTATGAGTTTGACATTATAGTAATTGAATATATGGTGAATGAAATAAAGGTATAAAATTAAATTTAGAAAAAAACGAGTAAATAAAAATGAAGAATTTTTGTTATAAAAAATTATACCAAACTTATAGAAACAAGGTTCTTACTGTTTTGACAATATAAATTACGTTTTGGATCAAGATCAAGTGGTGTTACAGTTGTTGTACATCCATGTTTTGCGTAGTCATATTGATGCCGATACGCTGCTCTTTACTAAGTGGTCATGATTTTTGCGGGAAACGAGTTAATATCCCCGAGTGTGATGTTACAGTTTTTAGTGGATCCAATTTTCACAGTACGGTGATTGGCTTTTCACGAACTGCCTGTCTGATCGATATTAGTACAGACGATCAGTCTGATTGACATGTAATTTGAATATTTTTGCATCAGATTGATTATTTATAGAAGCTAATTAGGTTAGATGTCAATTCCAATAAGTATAACCGTTGTTGGCCATTTATCCCATCATCCTAGAATGATTTTTTTAAATGTATTAAACCAATAAAAATAGAAAGAGTAGTACATTTAAAAACCAAAATGACACGAGGACTTTGATTTAAATGTCTCATGCAACTGGACAATAGGTTGTTCAGATTTAAAAATGATACAAAATCAAAGTGGTTGTGTTGTGAATTTACAGAATCACAGTACTATATTTCAACGATCTTAAATATTTTTTCTATTCACTTTATTATGTCTGATTATCTTTTGACGCAATATTTTAGAACATGGTAATTGTATGGAACAAATTAAATCTAAAAATAAAAAAGTAAAGAATTTATCTCCTACGAGATCGTTTCACTGGAGGCAAACTACACATAACAAAACTATTAAATGGAAGATTTTAAAATTTAGGGTGCAAAACAGAATTATTTTTTTTTCGGGGTCTTTTCGTTAAATTACGCAAAAACTTAGGGACTCATGTGCAATGTATCAGACATTACAGCAGCCCCCCGCCTCTCTCTCTGAATCTTCCATCCCCGAATTGGCTTCAGAAATGACCATGCCGTTGCACCGTGGCGTTAACTGTCTCCGGAAAGTTTCCATCCAATCGCAATTCCAATGTAGGGTTAGTCGCGATTCTAATGCAGGCTTAGCAGCGATTCCAACACAGGCGTCTCTGGCAGCCCATTTGGAAAGAAAGGGTGGAGAAAATGGCCGGAAATTGAGAATTAATCGATGTTCTTGGTTGGGGGTTACAGGGCTGGAGTTGGTTGGGGTTACAGAACAGGAGTCATAATTTGGTATGAAAACCAATCAATTCATATCAAGGTTTGGGTATTGACCGAGTTAATTTAGGAAACAGAGGTTTCATTACACCTAGCATCGAAGAAACCCATTGTCTCGATGCTAGTGGACGGAGGCTTTGGAAAGCCGATCGTCTGAGAAGAAGACGTTGCACCGGTCGAAGAAGTAGACGTTGCGCCAGTCGAAGAAGGTGGTGTGTCGCCGGAGAAGATGGTGCGTCCAATTGAATCCGGTTGGCATGGTTGAATCCAATTTTTATAGCATTGTGCCATACGTATTCCTTTTGGGCCATGGATCAATTAACCCATCCAAATTTATTTTCTTCAAAATTAATGTAAAGATCAAACATCAATACTAATACATCAATTTTAAAAGGTACAACATCAAGTAATAAATTAAAATAAAATAATAAATTGCACCATCAAATAAAAATAAGAGAAAAGCGTGTATTTTAACTCTATGTTTTGTTCGAAAATACAGATATAAACTTTTAAAATCTGAAAGTGCAAATCTTACTCTGAACTTCTATGACTAAAATGTCAATGAACGAATTGGGTGAAAATTCATGAAATGACCATTATACTCCCGAGTTAAAAATAATTTAAAAAGGAAAAGGCAACATAACCCTCTTCCCCAATCCCAGAACCCTATTCACCACGCCCTATTCTGCTTTTTCTTTGTATCTCCTCAGCGGCTGATAGCCCTGTTGGAGTCGACACCTAGCGGTGAATAGTCTTAACATTGGCGAACCAGAAGCGCTCGTGGTACCATGGGCAGGGGTATGATTTTCAGCAGAGTTAGGGTTTCTGTGATTTTAGGGTTTCTATGTGGTGGTCGTGGTGGTACTCCGTCTAATTCTTTTTAATGGTATTTAATAAAATTATTTTTTAAAAAAAAGAGTAAAATGAGTGGAGGACATTGTATAAAGGGAAAAACATTAAATTGAGTGGATGAAAATAATTTAAACTTTACAAAAAAATAAGGAACCATTATTTGAACTTCGAACTTAAAAAGAAAAAATTACCAAAGTTTTTTATACAATTTTTTTCATCTTATTATTAACTTATACTCCCTCTGGTCCCTTATTTATGGCCTCCTTTGACCTCAATATTTTTTTCATGGAATGTTTGACAATTTTTTAATGTGAGATATTTTCGGATTCTCCGTAATGCGTAGTTTTTAAAAAGTAAAATTTTACAGTTTGTTACCATACACAACTAATATTATCAGTGATCGAACATATTTTGAGAAAATGTCAAAAAAAATGAGGAAATAAATGGAGGAGCAAATTAGAAGTATTGTTACAGATTGAGTGAGTAATACATAATGCATGCAGTGGCAGAACCAGAGGAAAAGTTGAGGAGGAGCGGAGGAGGGGCTGGGGCAGCATCCACCGGAGGGTAGGGGGCGAAGGAGGGGCATATACTATTCATTAGGGCAGCATCCACCGAGGCTGGGGGGCATCCGCACAGGATCGCCCCCCAGTTCTGCCACTGAATGCATGTCCTAATCTATTAACTATTTCACGATCCCTAGCAATAGCTACACGATTAATCTTAAAAAATTTAAAAGAGATTAACGTACTGAGCAGTTTACGAATTTGATCCACTACTCCTTTGATCTTCCATGGGCCTTTTTCAGGATTGTTAACTGAGTTTACTCTAGTAAAGGCCAGCCTATTAAAGGCGCTGATAGATGGCGGCGGTTCTAAGGAAAAAAATCCTGAAAATATCTTGGTGAAGTGGTTCCGGGCAACTGATTAAAGGCACTGATAGATGGAAGTTCTAGGGAAAAAACCTTAGAACAGCCTTGGGAAAAGGGTTTCGAACCCGGAGCCCCTATTCGGTACCAGTAAATTTATTTTAAAGGCAATCATTTTTCCATTTCATGCAGTTTACAAATAACCGCCTTTAATTATTGTTTATTGAAGGAGGTTTTTGTTTAAACCACCTTTAACTAGCCCTAATTAAAGATGGTTGTGACTGACCGCCTTTGATTGACACTAGTTCCGAGTTTGAAATAAGGCCGAAGTTGCCTTCTGAACACATAGAAGGCTCCCTCCAACATTTCTTAAAAGACGAAAGCGAGCTCAGAAGGCTGATTGGGGACCAGTTCCAAACTCGGAAGAGCTTTTACCTTGGAATTTTTTAAATGGAATGGGGTTCCAAGCTCATAACCCACTTTGTATATTAAGAAAAAAATAATGCGTCCATTTCTGCAAATTCTAAAAAAACATTATTGAAGGGTTTTACTCCCTTTCACAATCCATTGATGAAATAGTAAAGTTAATATGTTGAAAAGCATCATTTTTCCATTGAAAAAGGTAAGCTGTATATAAATTTATTGTTTGAAATTATCTTCAAATTAGGGTTTTACAAATATAAATCTTGAATTAGGGTTTGTAGTTAGGTTAATTAGTGGTAGGTTATGATTATTGTTGCGGTAATGCTAATGTGTTGCATTGCAATTGTCTTTTAGGATAATGGATCATAATGAACTCTTTGGTAATGATCTCAGAAAATCACCCAATTACAGGCCATTAATTGAAACATTATTTATGTTAGCGTTTGAAGATGCTTATAAAAATTGGTATTGTGCGAGGCCGATGCCCGTGCAAAGATTGTAAAAATGACGTGTATTTAGAGAGGAACAAATTCTGAGACATCTCATAATAAGGGGGTTTCAAACTAGCTACACCATTGGGTTTGGCATGGGGAAGTTGGAGAGACGGCTTGGATAAATAATTTAAGTAACATGAATGTGAGAGATGAATCGGATGGGAATGTAGAATTTGACGAAATGGTGAAGGATATTGCATAAGAGTTCAAAGGTTAACTCGAGGTCTTACAGGTTTTACTTGATGACAAAGAGACATCATTGTACAATGGTTCCAAACATTTGGTACTTAGTGTGACTTTGAAGATAATGAATTTGAAATCCAAATTTGGGTGGACCGATAAGTCGATGATCGGAACTCTAGAATTCCTTAGGGAACTCTAAAAAAAGTTCTCTACTCGATGGGATTGGAATTTTTAAAAAAACACCTGTTTGCCCGACTGATTGTATGTTGTACCGGGGGAAAGAAGATGAAAATTGAGAAACATACCGGGTATATGGTGAGTCTCGCTATAAATTTAAGAGGCGTGCAATTCCGTTGGGTGCAGAAGTGGTAAATAGAACAACAAAAAGACACTGGCAAAAGTGATGTGGTACCTTTCTATCGTTCCCCGATTACAGAAGTTATTTGCGTGTAAGGAAGATGCAAAATTGTTGTGTTGACACATGAAGAGGGATCGAACGGTGGATGATGTGATTAGACATATGTCAGATGGTGAGAAATGGAAAAACAATTGATGTAATGTACCCCGAGTTTGGCAATGAACCCACCATTTGAAGTTTGGCCTATGTACCGATGGAATGAAACCATTTGGTAATATAAGTAGTACACATAACTCTTGGCCTGTTATGTTGGTTATCAACAATCTTTCATCATGGTTGACAATGAAACTTAAGCATATGTTGTTATGTGTGATGATATCCAGTCCTAAGTAACCTGGTAATGACATAGATGTGTATGTTGCTCCTCTTGTCGAGGATTTGTTGACCCAATTTAATGAGGGTTTTCGTACATATGACGGAAGTGTTGAAGATTACTTTACATTGAAAGTGATGTCATTTTGTACCATTAATGATTTTCCTGCATACAGTAATTTGTCCGGTTACTCAATGAAATGTGACTTTGCTTGTCCCGTGTGTGAGAAGGAGACTAGTTACCAAAAATAGAAGCATGGTTGTAAAACTGTATACCAAGGTTGTAGATTTCTTTCGGAAGACCATCCATGGCGATGGGAAAAAAGGTTCAACGGGGAAGTAGAGGCTAGAGAAGCACAAGTTGCAAGAAAAGGCACTCAGATATTTGAAAATGTGAAGAATTTTTATAATGACTTTGGGAAGAAGAGACTTAAATTGCCCGTGGATGGGAGTTGGGAAAAATGTTCCATTTCCTTTAGATTTCCTTATTGGGAGAAATTGGATGTTAGATACTGTCTCGATGTCATGCACATTGAGAAGAATGTGTGTGATTCTTTGGTGGGAACGTTGTTGAATACCCTTGGGAAAACTAAGGATGGGCTTAAGGCTTGGTTAGATTTGGTTGAGATTGGAATTAAGAAGAGCTTGGGGCTAGTAAGTTCTAGTGAAAATTATTACATGCCCCCTGCTTGCTGTTCTATGTCTCACTCGGAGAAGAAATAATTTAGTGAGACCCTTAGTAGTGTTAAGGTCCCCTCTGCGTATTCTTCCAACATCAGTACTTGTGTGTGTGTAGAGAAGTTGAAGTTAGTTGGGTTAATGTCTCATGATTGTCAAAATCTAATACAGGAATCAAATGTCATTGCGATTCGATCATCATTTCCATCCCATGTAAGATTGTGCATTACGAAAATATGTTAGTTTTTCAAGTTCATTTGTAGCAAAACATTGAAGTGTCAAATTTGGACCGTTTGTAGTCAATGATCATTGAAGTTTTGTGCCAGATGCATTTGTGTGTCCATCTTGTGCTACAGATAAAGCTTTGTAGTCCTGTGTTTCTGAGGTTGATGTACCTGTTCGAGAGGTACATAAAAAATATTCAAGAATTTTGTGAAGAATAGGCACAGGCCCGATACAAGTATTGTACAACAGTGTGTGACAAAGGAGGTCATTGAGTTTCATATTGATTACATGAAAGAGGTCGATTCGGTTGAGGTTCAAACTTATAGACATGAGGGATGGTTGGAAGGTCATGGGGTTAGGCAAGGGAAACTCTTCAGCCCTAGAGCGGAAGATTTAATTACTGCCCATTTTTATGTTCTTCACAATCATGAAGACTTTGTCCCATATATAGTGATTCACATGGATGCTATTAGAGTCGCCAACCCTAATTTTGATGAATCTCATGTCTTACAATTACACAGTAAGACTTTTGTGTCATGGTTGCGTGATCACATAGCCATGAGCAATCATCCAATGAAAGTTAAATGGTTGGCTCGTAGACCACTTGGTACAGTACATTCTTATGGAGGGTACAAGATTGATGGTTTTACTTTCGCCACAAAATCAATGGATGATAAGGGTATGTCTCAGAATAGTATAGTGTCTCTCGTTTCTAAAGCTTTGCATGTCGATAATGGAAGTGGTGATAATCCAATGTAAGTTCATCGGTGTTAGTTTAGAACAATTTAGATATTTGGGAGTTTGACTATGTCACTATGTGAGTCACAATTTTTAAATGTCTGTGGGTTGATTTCAACAATGGGCAACAAACCGAGGATTTTGGTTTCACCATTGTCGACAATATTTGTATAGGTTGGCGAGAATATTCTTTCATGTTGGCTTCTCAAATGCAGTAGGTTTTTTTTATGTAAGGAATCCTTTCGATCCTCGGTGGGAGATTGTTGTGGAAGGAAAACGTACTTTTATTAAATAATTCAAAGTTGAAGAAATTGTTGGATTCAGTCATAATACAACAGGTGTTGGAATGGATGATGCTATCTTGCTTGAGGAGGACGATC
>JAULKJ010092389.1:0-15706 GCA_032355405.1 Rubia balearica | reverse complement strand
AGCTGAAATAAAAAATGCAGATGTTGAGAAATCGGAAGGAAATGAAAATGATGAATCATATGTGATTGAAAGGAGAATTGGATGAAAATTGGGGGGGGGGGTAGTGATGGAAATGGAAAGGGGAAGTCGGAGGAAAAACTCCCTGATGGAATGTAACTGGTTGATTTGGAATGTACGAGAATTGAATAAACCTAGTAAACACAATGTAATCAAAAAAATCTGCTTGCATAATAACATTGGGTTATTGGGTTTACTAGTGACAAAAATAAAAAATAAAAGAAAAAGAGGTGTGGAAAAGTTTAGGGTTAAACTAGGAGTATGAAACACGTGGATGTGGCTACTGGGGGAAGGATTTGGGTGATGTGGAGGACTGGTATGTTGGAGGTAACAATACTGAGTACAAGGGAACAATGAATGGACTTGGAGTTTCAATAAAAGCATCTAAGTTAATATGTTTATGTACTATGATTTATGGATTCAACACAGGACAGAAAAGAGAGTGTTTGTAGCAGTATTTGAAAAACTGTGGTAGCAGAGTGAAGCCATGGCTGATTGTTAGGGATTACAATGCACCACTTGAGTTTATTGACAAAATTGGAGGTGTGCCAGTAGAAGAGAAAGAAATGAAAGAATTCCATAAAACAGTGAAATATTTGGAGGTGATAGAAATTAAAACCACTGGGAATGTGTAAACTTGGAGTAATAGAAGATAAGGTACCGAAAGAGTAATGGTTAATCAGTTTTGGCGGAAAGAACTTAAGAAAGTTGTATCAGAAGAACGAAGTGAGGCAATGTCTGAGCACTTGCCACTATTATTCATATTTGATGTTGGAGTGAATATGTTCAGAAGACCATTCAAATATTTCAACATGTTTTAACTTTCACCTATGATTTTTGGGCATTGTGAAACAGGTATGGGTTAGTAGAAAGGTACATTCTCTGGCTGATTTTTTAGTTATGCTTAAAGCCTTAGAAAAACCTCTCACAAAGCTAAATTAGAGGGAATTTGGATCCATTGGGGAAAAAGTGAAACTGAGAGTAAATGAATGGAAAGCTGTGAATGAAAATTTTAACGAGGATCTATTGTCAGAGATTCACCAAGAAATTGAGAACAATGCCAGAAAGGAGCTTGAGAGAATACAGGAAGCAAAATACAAATTCCTAAAATAGAAATCAAAGTTGCAATGGCTTTTTTGATGGAGACATAACTACAAAAAAAATTATGATGATATGAAGTCAAGGCAGAACAAGAATAGTACTGTAACTCTAAAAGTAAAAAATGTAGTACTGACAAATCAGGAAGAAATTAAGCCAAAATGCATGAGACACTTCAAGCAGCAGTTGGAAAGTAGTATAAAAACCAAGAAACTTGATAAAAGTGTTGCAAAATTTAGAAGGAAGCTGAGCTTGAACCAGTAAGCAAAAATGATAATTCGAATCTGTGAGGAGGAAATTAAAAAGGCCCTAAAAGGTATACACTCATAAAAAGCCCTAGGAAATATGGCTTCACAAGTCATTTTTTCAAAGAGACACTTCAAGCAGCAGTTGGGAAGTAGTATAAAAACCAGAAATCTTGACAAAAGTGTTGCAGAATTTGGAGGGAAACTGAGCTTGAAACAGCAAGCAAAAATGATAATGCCAATCTGTGACACTCATTAAAAAGCCCGAGGAAAGATGGCTTCACAAGTCAGATTTTCGAAAAGACCTGGAATATTGTGGGAAATTATGTGGTAAAGGCCGTGAAGATTTATTTTTTAAAGGACAGGAAAGACCAGCTGAATTTAGCGGCACTGTCACTCCCTTAATACCAAAAGTTGTTGTGCCTTAGTTATGCTAAAAATTTAGACCAATTCGTGAGACACTTCAAGCAGCAGTTGGGAAGTAGTACAAAAACCAGGAAGCTTGATAAAAGTGTTGCGAATTTGGAGGGAAACTGAGTTTAAACTAGCAAGAAAAAATGATAATGTCAATCTGTGAGGAGGAAATTTAAAAGGCCCTAAAAGGTATACACTCATCAAAAATCCCGGGAAAGATGGCTTCACAAGTAAGTTTTTCAAAGAGACCTGGAATATTGTAGGAAATAATGTGGTAAAGGTTATGAAGATTTATTTTTATTTTTCAAGGAAAGGAAATACCAGCTAAATTTAGCTGCACTGTCTCTGCCTTGATACCAAAAGTTACTATACCTTAGGCATGCTCAGAATTCATACCAATAACATGTTATTCTATTGTGTATAAGTTAATTACTAAAATCTTATGTGCTAGAATGAGGATTTCCTTGCTTGATATAATTTTTACAAACAAAAGTGCTTTTATAAAAGGTAGGCACATTTCTCATAATCTTCTTCTAGCCCAAGAATTACTTCACAGATATAAAAAATGAAAATATGAGGCCAAGCTATGTGATACAATTAGATATAAGTAAAACTTTCGATAGTATTGGTTGGAATTTTTAAAATGGTTTGCTGGCTATTCTAAACTTCCCTGAAAAGATGATTGACTGAATAATGAGGTGTATAAGGGGTTTTTCATTTTGTTTGTCATTGAATGGTAGATATACATAGAGTTTTGTAGCAAGAAAAAGGTGTGATACCAGGGACCTACGCACCTTTGCCGTTTGTGTTCTATATGGAGTACATGACAAGATTATTAAATAGAGCTTATGGGATGAAACAAATTGTGTATCATCAGAGATGTGGCAGAGCTAGTGTCTACTCTTTATTATTTTCTGATGATTTATTAGTGTTTTGTGCTGCAAATAAAAAATCCAAAGAGAATGTTTAGGTTGCTCTGGAAGAGTTTAAATGGTGATTGATCTAGGAATCAACGAAGCTAAATAAAAAATAGTGTTTTCAAAAATGGATAATCTTGAACAGACTAAGTTAGTCTCAATATTGTAGGTGAAGAAGGGACAATAACCTATGAAATATCTAGGGCTTCCTCATTTTAGTATAAATGGGATAAGAATGATTGTGAGTACTTGATTGAAAAGGTTAGACTCAGAATTAAAGTTTGTAGTTCAAAGAGCATTTCATATGCAAGTAAACTGCAATTGATCAATTTTGTATTGCTGAGTATCACTAGATATTGGGGGAATATAATGAATGTTTCTGAGAGTGTGCCTAGTAAAATTACAAAAATATGTACACATTATCTATAGGGAAAGGAGGAGGATGAAAGGGGATTTAATGCTTCTTTTTGGGGAGCAATATGCGGAGGAATGAGGATTAGAGACCTTGCAACTTGGAATCTCAATACTCTATGTGGGATATAGAAAAAAAAAGAAGATATTTTGTGGGTAAAATGGCTATATGCTTACTATCTAAAGGGGAAAAGTTTCTGTGATTGCAAGATGAATGATTAACAGAGTTGGTCTTAGAAATTACTGCTTGGTCTTAAAAATAGAATGTTCAATATGTTGGGAAGATGTGTGGATCATAAATGGAGGCTCGAAATCAGTGATGTGTACAGTATAATGAAAGGTGAATGTATGGTTAAGTGTTACAGTTTTTTGCACAAAAAGTTCATCTGAAGCAGAAGTTCTTTCTTTGGTTGTTGATAAATGGGAAGTTAGCAACACGATATAGATTGTAGCTCTTTAGTATCATTGGGGCACAACCTGATTGGTGTATGTGTGGAGAAAAGCAAGAGTCAGCTCAAAATCTATTCTTTGATTGTGTTTATGTGCAGAAAGTTTTGGAAGGTTTACAGCTTACAAAATGCACTTCACTTAGACTTTTAAAAATATACATGTTTCAAATTGTAAAAAGGAAGAAAGGGAAAATCTAGGAATATTGGGTACTACATTTCATAGTGTGTAGTTGGAGAGAAATAGAAGATTTTTTTTGCAGCAGGTTTTGAAGAGACTTTGATTTTCAAATTCATACCGAATGTGAATGAAGGGAAAGAAATGATCAAAGGAGAAAATTAATGAAGACGATGAATGATGCTATGGAGTAATGATGATGGAGTTTCTGAATCATTATTAAACCTTGTTGATTTTGTTATTTTCAATTTTGCTTTTGGAGTTGCAAAGTGAGATGATGTAGGGAGAGATAATGCAGGAAGATATCTTATTTGGGCCAAAGGGAGGGTTGTGTAAAGGGAGTCATAGTCACGGGCTTAGAGAGATGGCCACAAATTTTGAACTTTGTTGATTTAATATTTTATAAAATTTTACATTCATCAAAAAAATCTACAGTATACATATAATGCACGATTGATTACTTATTTAAAAATGACACTTATATCTAATACTATGAATTCTTGATAAAAATAAAATAATTGTGTGGGACCTATCAAGTTGGAAAATGTGTAGCTTAACATTGGGGGTGCGTGTGCCGCCCACTAGAAAATATGACATGTCAAATAAATCTACAAGTTGGTGTAGCTTATCATTTTGGATGCTTATAGTTGGTTCTATGATAGTTGATGATAGCATTGGGTTCGTAAACCAAGATCGCGGGGGAATAAGAAGATTTTTATTTCCATCTAATCAAAAAAATTGGAAACACAAAGAATTTCAAAAGATAAACATGGTGTTTTTTTAGAGGTACTCTCTAAGTTTTACATCATATATATTACAAAACAACAACATGAATGGTAGGGTTTTAGATGACAACTATACGATGATGTATTTATTCATTGGTTCGAGTTATCAAAATAACAAAGAGATATCAATATTTCTTAAAACCTTTCTAATAACATTGTCAGATCAATGGAAATGGGATAGGAACCACAGTTGGAGCAAGAAGATATAGAGAAAGTGGAGAAGTTGGACCACAACTATGTGTTAGGATATTTGGCTTGATGATAAGAATTTGGTACCTGGAGGAATGGATCAATACTTGGATAATGATTGGAAAGATATTCAAATCAAGACACAACATAGATTTTGAAGTCTTATGTGATAAAATTGGGAAACTATAAAACAAATGCTTGCCATTCTGAAAAATTTTCCTTATGCGGTAACAAGGTTATGTTGGTAGTTTGAAGTTGGGTAGCTGAGATTTCATTGAGCTGAGTCAATTTGGAGAAGGTGATGGTTGTAGTGAGTGCATAATCTCCCGTAGAGTGCTTTAATACATGGGAGAAATGGAATATTGTTGACTCAATCTGGGATCATATTGATATAGACTTGTACCCCGTCTTGACAATAAATTAAAGTGTTTACATGCTAGAATATAGATCAAACTCACCCTTAGGCCGGAAGACATATTAATACGTTATTCTTAGGTCAAAGGCCATATCACATTATCTATTAGATCAAATGCTTAGAACCTTCCGATCCCACCTTTAGGTCGAACGCTCGTCCCTTATTTCATTTTTGGATCTAAGGCCGTGTCACACTTCTCGATGGGCCGAATCTTAGTCATCTGGAAAAAGATCTCCAAGTCTAAATATACTTGTACGAGATCTCCTTTTATCAGGTAAAATTGTGGTATATCATATTAACAACTCCATTATGGTGGATTACTATTCCTACAAGGAAAATAAATATTCACCCTAACATGATCGGGTGATCTCTCTCGGACCAACCCCTATAAATACTAAGGAAAACCTTTAGTTTATTCCCACCAAAGGATGGGCTATCCCAAAATGAAGGAGACGCTTTATCAGAAGGTGACCGTCACTACATCATTAGTTCTCCCTGCGAGATGAACTCTCTAAAGCAGATGAACAACATTTGTATCATTAATTCTCCTTACGAGATTAAAAAAAAACTCCCTAAATATGACTAACACTACTCTAAGCTCTCCCTACTTGATGAAAAAATCCCTAAAGAGGACAAACACTACTCTAAGCTCTCCCTATAGGATGAAAAACTCCCTAAAGAGGACAAAGGCTACTCTAGTTTCTTCAAACTGGATGAAAAGTTCTCTAAAAAGAGACAAGCACAAAATCCTCTATTAAGGAGAAGAGATCCACAGAATGGGTAAATATCATCATAAACTCATCTCCATGAAATAAAAGATACCCTAGAGTAGGGAAAACTTTGCCATAAATTCAAGCCTTCCTAAGGGAAAAAAAACATTCTGCAAGATTAAAGGATGCAAACATGATCAACAGTCGAATAAGCTCTGTCTAGATAAAAAAACTATCTTATTTACCTACTACGACTAATCCTACAGATGTACCAACCCTCGAAATGGCTATCTTTGATGGTGAGAGGTCGGTTGGCAGTAGAGCCATGCGTCAATCTCTGTGATGATACGACCTTTGGACGAGGGGGAAATGGTGGGCAGCACTAACACCTTGAATTAACCAATCACGCTATGCCATGGCTCGATCGTACACTGCTCGAGCTCTAGTACCTCTCTCATGCAAACAACTTCCTATTTGCCTAATAAATGTCCATAGAAAATCATATATATTCTTAATAAGGCATGGATCCTCACTATGCTCGAACATGGTACCATAATCCCATAAGGTTTGATCATAAATGACAGTGATAACTTTATAATCATTCAACATCCATTTAGTACGGATAAATTCTCCCTCGAGATACTGGAACTTAGATCAAGACGTTTAATTTCAAGATCTGAGATCTTGAGCTTCAATTTATCTATTTCATCCTGAAACTTCTTAATCGTCTGCTCTTGGGTAGAAAGGATGAGTTCTATGGAACATATAAGTGGTGGAGGATAAAGGAAAATTTACTTATCCCCAACCAATCATTCAAAGCAGATTTGGTGATCATTACAAGCCTGTAACTAACCATGTCCTGACTGAATTATGCACTTGCCAGTAATAGAAGAATTTGAAGATCCTGGGGGCATACATAAAGCATCATCAGATACTGATAAATTATCCATCGGATAGGAACAAGCTCAACATAATTGAACGGACTTCACTAAGTTCATAAAAAGACAGCGCAATCCCAATACTACTACGAGACCAAGGGAAGGAGCCCTTAATCTCCAACTAAACCTTGGTGTTAGTTGTATCCCGTATACATGGATTCAATTTGTTGATGGAGAGACGTTACAATATAAGCATATGCGGGTACTTATGGAAGTGCAGTGGTCCATAAATATGCGACCATGGACCTCAATATACACACAAGGACCCGTGATGCAGCAACCACCACAGGTGCAAGAACCAGTTGTATAACAAATGCAAACAACCCTCACGACTCCCATGAAAGGCAATCCAAACTTAGGATCAACAGCTTATCAAATGCAAAATGCCCGAGCTAGACAACCATAGTCAAACAAGTAAATGCCCCATCTCTACGTACATTGGTGCAGCAGTCGACGACAGGCTTGAACTTGGAACAAACCCCGCAAGTTTTATCCCAAAAGATTACCTCTTTCTACACGACAACAACGAGGTATGATACGTGATTGGAAAACAAAGGAAACCAACTCCGATTTCGTTCACATTCACCATGACAACAACATCTTAGAATCTTACATGGGAACACCTAAGAAATGTCCCGACGTGTTATAAATTATCTAATATTGGTTTGTCTCCCAAGATTTGTCGGTAAATCACTACATGAGTAAAATATTGTGGGTATCGTGGAAGGGGACAACATGACATAGAGGACTTCTATAAGCTAAGGGGATGAGGAAACTTTTGAACCTGGAGAGGTTTGAGAAGGTGTCAATTATAGACACAATTTCAAATTAAGAGATCAGAATTTTGTCCAAAATAGGTAACTGATTCTTGTTAATGACAATGCAACAAATGTATGGATGCGATCCAAGCCATCTCTCCCTGATACAGTCCCCAACGCCACTCCAACCAGGGGTTGTAACTGCATACTCCCTTCGTCCCAGCAGTAATGGCATATTTATTTTTTTACAGTCTTTAATGATCATGTTTGACCGTCAATATCCCTAACTACATACACCAATTATGTATAAAAAATTGATATATAGAAAATATATGTTAAGATGAATTCAATAATACCTCACATGATATATGTATTATAGATACATTAATTTATATTTATGATCAAAGTTTACCAAATTTCAATTTGAAAAAGTATATATGTCGTTACTAGTGGAACGGAAGGAGTATATAAGACACTACCCTACCAATAAGGTCTTCATCAATGATAGAAGCGGGGTGGAGATCATAACTCAACCACCGCCTTAATCCGATGAGTCATCAGAGGAGCAAAGTCCATAAGATCTTATCCTAGGTCCTAATAGGAGGGCTAACTTTTCAGCCTCCTACTATCACTCTAAGGTTATGGAAGGGCTAGGAAGGATTTGGGAGATATCCACACATTGATCTGGGGATGTTTCGACGAGAAAGAGCGCGAACTCAAGTCAGGGAAAGTCCTGTCAAAAGCCACTATGAAGGATCAAGTACTCCATAAAACAACTACTATTAGTTGGGTTATAACATTAGAAATTCTTTGAGTTTTACTTTAAAGTAAATCCTTTCATAGAACATCTTGAACACAAAAAAAATGAAAGGCTCATACAAGGTTCCCCAGTGTTAGCCCCCAATGCTAATCCTCAGTAAGGTTAAGGAAGACATCCTAGGAGTCGACAAATATCGAAACAACAAAATTCCTAGCCTAGGCGTAAATTTCCTCACATAAAAAGAGTTATAGCCTTAATACATTTTTTTATGCCCAAGGAGTAGCTCATTCCAAGAGGAACTATTGGGATTTTTTGTATGGTACTCTGATGCCGTGGAAGTCGTTCGCCCAGAGAGGAACATTTGGGACACACACATGTGTGTATACATATATGTGTGAATTTAGGTTCAGAACAGTATTTGATGGATTTAATAGGCTGAAATCATACCAAAGGATGGCCAATCTACAATGAAATAAATGTTTCATTAGAAGATGATCTCCTGAAAAAAGCTGATATTCAACCAAAAGATGGCCGATTCCTGGATAAAATAGATGTCTCATTAGAAAACAATCTCCTGAAAAAGGTCGATATCCTACTAGATGATGATTAACCCCAAAATGAAAAAGATGTCCCACATAATTTGATCTTCTGGAAAAAAAATTATGTACAACCAGAGTATGGCCGATCTACAACGAAAGAGAATTCATAAGAATGTGACCTTCCCAATATTATTAGTTCTCCCTATGGGATGAAAAACTCCCTAAAGAAGATAAACAACATGTGTATCATTAATTCTCCTCACGGGATGAAAACCTCCGTAAAGATGACCAATGCTACTTTAAGCTCTCCCTTCTTGATGAAATAATCCCTAAAATGACAAACACTGCTCTAAGCTCTCCCTATGGAATGAAAAACTCCCTAAAGAAGACGAATGATACTCTAGTTTCTTCCCACTGGATAAAAAAATTCTCTAAAAGGAGATGAACGATAATGAAAATCCTTCTTCAAGGAGCAGAGATCCCCATAATGGGTAAATATCAGCACAAACTCCACTCCATGGAATAAAAGATAACCTAGGGTAGGGAAAAAATTTCCATAAATTCAACCCTTCCAACGGGGCACAAAAATTCCTCGGGATGAAAAGATGCAAACATGATCAAAAGTCGAATAAGCACGGTTTAGAGAAAAAACTATATTATTGACCTACTATGACTACTCTTACGGTTGTACCTATGCTAGGGATGGTTATCTCGAATGGTGAGCGGTCAGTCGGTAGTAGATCCACAGGTTGATCTCTGTGATGATACGACCTTTGGACAAGGGGGGGAAATGGTGGGCAACATTAGCATCTCACCTTAACCGATCACGCCATGCTATGGCTCAATCATATGCTTCCTGAACTCTAGTACCTCTCTCATGCAAATAACTTCCTATTCGCCTAATTAATATCCATAAGGAATCATGTATATTCATAATAAGGTGGGGATTCTCACTATGCTCGAACATAGTCCATAATCCCGGAGGGTTTGATCATAAACGACAATGGTAGCTTAAGAATACTTCAACGTCCATTTTCAATGGATAACTTATCCCTCATGATACTGGAACTCAAATTAGGACATTTAATTTCAAGATCTAAGACCCTCAGCTCCAATTTATCTATTTCATCTTGAAGCTTCCTAATCGTCTACTTTTGGGTAGCAACGATGAGTTTTAAGAATTGGAACGGATAAATGGTGGAGGATAAAGGAAGATATACCCAGCACCAAGCATGATGTATTTTTTTACCATCTCTGATAGGAACTAAATGATGGAAAGATTGGAAATCTAATCCTCAAGACTTTTGTGCTCGTTATCATGCTCTTTATTCTCCCTTTTAAGGTCCTTGTCAAGTCCTTGAACAGTTGCATGGTATTCTCTAGTTACATCCCAAAGTGGATCCTCCAAGGGTTCAGATTCAAAACTATGGCCAAACCTTCTAAGCAGTCAACACATAGGTTCTTGAAAGAGGTAAAGACACTAGAGCTATCATAATAATAACAAAAATAGAGGATATAAGTGTATAAAAACATAAACAACATAAATAAAAAATCCATTCACAAAGGGTTCTAGGTGTGTTCATAATATATTCGCCCAATATATTATATGTATATATGTACACACACGCATAGTTCATTACAAAGAGAAAGCTATACTCTATCATCTTAGGTAGTCTCATGGGTTTCCTAGGCTTCCTGGATTTCCCCACCATCATTCTTAGCACTAGCCGCATCAGTAGCAACATCAGTTATATTCTCAACACGAGGAACTCTCAATTGGCTAATAGTAGTCGGGGGCTCATCCTGCAAAGCTGCCGGAAGGGTGGGATCAGAACTCTTCTAGTCTGGGTTCTCATCATGAGTAACCTGCTTCACAGAGTCAATTGTTAGAGGCAGTTACTATTTTTCCACATGATACCCACCATGCGTGCTCCATAGTGCCTTTGGCCTCAGAAGAAAAATAGGGAGGAAGAAACCCCTTACTCTCCCTAAAGAGCACATAGGAAAGCACCATACCCATCTAGTTCTGGGTAAACCCACATACCTTGCCAGAGAGCTACCAAAAGAAAGCCTTAAAGGACTTGGTCTTCACAATCTTATCAAAGAATGCTCTCATAAGATTCTTCTATTTCCTCACATCATCAAAAGGCCCAAGCTTCGCAATAGTGGTATCCTGATCGGCAAGGGTGGATTGGGTTGCACTCAGCTTCTTCTCCAATACCTTCTTCTTATTTACCCAGGTATTCTTTTTCCTCTCCCAGGCTTCTACTTTAACCTAATAAGTGGCCTCCTGTGCTTCTAAGCCTGAATGATATTAGAATACACTACCGAAGCAAGTTGAGCTAGCTGAGCCATAATATTAGTCGCATATTGAGAGATCCGGGCATGAAGAAAAACAAAGGCCAGTATGAGCCAACAAATAAATGAAAAAGAAATCAGGTTACGCATGCATGAGACTAGTAACCCTCAGGGAAGAGCAGGGCCAAACTAGAAAGGATTAAACTATACCTGGGGAAATTTGAACCTCCAACCGGGTCTTTTTTGGGTCAGAGAAGCCGAAGCCCCCATCCACCAAACATTTGCGCTTCATATCTATAACTAGGTTTAGGATTGGCGTTAGATGATCATATAATATTAGAGTGAGTTATTGGGGGTACCCCTGAAAGATGGTTTGGCAACGACATCCTAAGGAAAACTCATTAGCAGAATAAGACAAGTTAGGGGTCAAAATTCACAATATGCCAGAATGAAAGAGAAGCAAAAAAATGAAAAACAAAGGGAACCTTTAATATTGGAGAAAGAGCAGTCAGACTATCGGAGGATGGCAAAAGGCTTATCAGACTAATTACACTTGTCATCCAATACCTTATAATTCTTAATGTTTAGAGGCCTGAACATGACTAATAATTGAAATACTCTATTAGAAAAGGGAAACTTTCCCAGACTCTTATCTCCATGTGCTTTATCATTCCAAGGAAAACGGGGATAGGAAGCAGAATTAAAAACAAGGAATTTCCTCCACCATTCCTTGGTTGAAGAAGGATCCCCTACACGAGCTTTTGCCCCCCTTTCCCCAATCGCATATGCCATAAAGACGGCCTTCTCACACTTGCCAAAGCCTCGGTTGGGCTATAGCTTGCACAAGTACCAAAAAGGATAAAAGATGGCTCTTTCTCGTAGAGGATGGCCAGCTCGATGAAACCTATCATCGCTAACACACAATTGGGATGGAGCTAGCAAATATTAATATTGTAATGGCTTAACAGACTGTTACGCATATCAATTAAGGAAAATGAAAGGTCATAATCAAGGTGGTGCCTATAGATGGCGGATTTACCCAAATATCTTCCTTAAGATATCCAGGAAGATTACAACAGGTTTCACCTGCTATTGGGCGGACAAAGTTTAACATCCGCCTGAACCAGATAAACCTCAACTATAACTTCCAGAGCACCTGCCTGAGCTTTCTCTTGCATAGAGACACTCCCTGGATCCCTACCAATCAAACCTACACTACCATCATGGCTCAACACATGTTTCCTAAGGGATTTTCTTCTCTTAGGGAAGGGTGCTTGACATTTGAAGGTTTTGGCATAGTTAATGGAATGAAATATGAAAGGGGGATGGGGGGAATAACTTAATTGATTTTAAAAAGTCCATAATTAGAAATCTGACGATGAACCTAAAGAAGGAAAAACATTTTTCCCTAAAAAACTAACAGTTAAGGAGTCGTATACGAAAGTGAATTGGATATCTACAAAAGAGGTTGGTTTATTTATTCTAAAGGGTTTTTTAAACCATAAGTAATGATCATGTGCATTGTAGGAGTAAAGTCCTCACCCAAATTGAGAATGTGACACATGAAGCCTCCACTAGCACGGAATATGCCAAAAAGTAAGTCAAATGCCCAACAATTATTTAGAGAAAAGAAGATTAAAAGACACCTCCATGCTTGGCCTTCAGATGCTTATATGAGGGAACTGTTGGATCTCATCGAAGCTCAAACCCCACCCCTCTCAGGGGCTATTAATAAGGGGCGGATGATATATTGCTACCTTATTCTTGGGCCAAAGGCCATATCATATAAGATACTAGATCGAAGGGTTAGAACCTTTCTGTCTTTCTCTAAGCTGAACGCTAGGCTCTTATTCCATTTATGGTCCTAAGGCCATGTCACAATCACACTTCTCATTGGGTCGAAGCCTAGTCATCTTGCGGAAGATCTCCAAATCCTAATATACTCGTACAAGGCCCCCTTTATTTCACATGCGATTATAATATATAATAATTAAACTCTATTATGGTAGGATAAATATTCTTACAAGAAAAATAAATATTCATCCTAGCATGATTGGGTGATCTTACTCAGATCAACCCCTTTGAATACTATCATAACTCCTTTGTTGTATTCATTAAATTCTCATTACTCATACTAAGCACTTTTGACCTGAATTATCATTAGAGTTTCTTCCCCTCAGAGCCCTAGGAAGTTTGTTTTGCAAAACGGTGTTACGAAGTAAAGTATGATTGTCATGATCATCGTTTGACACGCATCACCATGTGATCCTTAACTGCAAAATAATTACATTAAGACGCCTAATGAACAAAGGTTTTAGGTGAAATGTCATTTTGAGCAAGTTTATAAATTTTGTAGGAGATTTGGTAGCACAGAAAATCCATTAACTAGGTTCTCATTTTAAAAATATATACAGTTAATTCACTACCAAGGCTTTAAAATTAAATGCATAGTTTTTTTAGGGGAACAAAGTTAGTTTATGATCCCTCCGAGGAAATTTTTCCTGCATGCATAAGAGCTCATGGGCATAGACCCCATGAGAGGATTACCACTTGAGGATTTTTTTGGAGTTTCAGGGGGAGTACTTCATAGATGTTAATGAGGTGGATCTTCTGGATGAGCTTTGTTCACCTCAAAAAGTGATGATTCTTAAGTCATTAATTGTAAATTAAACTGACGAGGAGCCAATGCAAGAGAATCAGAGAGGAAATTTCTAGCAAAAACACTCGGACCCTTAGTTTGGACACCCCCACATCAGTCTAGACCTCAACAAGATCACAAAATATGGATGTGGTGAGAAATTATCAAAATGTATGCTTCTTACCAAATGGTCATGCTCGTGGAGATATGGTACCAGAGTTCGAGATGTAAATGGAACATGATTGTGCAAGAATCCAATCACAAGAGAGAAGGAACCAAACATAAATTGGTCGTCTTTTCTCGAGCAAACATAAAAGGAAAAAAGAAAAGTGGAGTTTATTTCTCTTGTATTAGAGCATGTGCAGTGGGAGTGTGAAAGTGAGTTGAATTAAAAATGGGAACCGAATAGGAACAATTTCCCCACAATGGAGGAGTGAATTCAGTGTGGAATGAAGAGAACCGCAGGGCCCGTTCGTTTAATACAATCCGTTCCAATTGAGAAAGTTGGCAGGGAGCACATGGCCCTGTCAATTGGCAGAGGGCACATTTAATTTCATTTCCCTTGCCCATTTCCTTCGCCAACTCTGCCTTTGCTAATTTCATTTCCCTTTGCCAATTTCCTTTGCCAAATAATAAATTTAATTCCGCCTCCCAAATTGAAAATTTAATTTTGTTTGAAAATTAAGTTTGATTTTTTTGTTTGAAATTAAGTTTAAAAATTTCATGTTATTAAACCCATGTCCCAATTTTAAAGTTTGAAAAATGAAATGAAATGAAAATTTAAAAATAAAATATATTATTAATTTTCATATTTTAATTTATTTTGAATTGTCAAATTTATTTAAATTAAATACTAAAGAAAAAATTAATAAATAGGATAGGGAAAATTAAGTGTGATTCATAAATAATACAAAGAGTAAAATTGTATTATTAAATTTCACATTTAAATTTATTTTGTTAGGTAAATTTATTTGAATTAATTATTGAAGGTAGAATTAATGAGTAGGATAGAGAGAATCATGTGGGGTCCATGGAGTGGTTTGAGAGTGGTTTCCACCATTGTGGAGAGAAAATTGAATGTTTTAGTTGTGGTTTGAATTGCTGAGGTGAATGAGATAAATTGATTATTTAATGAACTGAAACCACAAGAGTGGTTCGGGAGTGGTTTTACCGTTGCACATGCTCTCATGTAGCTTAAAGTAACATTTGATTCATGATTACTGACTGAGACCATATGTTTACATATATACATAGAATTAGGATCAGGTGAGAACACCTATATTATGTGAGAACAGATCCGGAGCATTCAATGATTTAATCTTATGGATCTAATTAAATCATTAAAAAATGTGCAGGTCAGGGAAATATAGCAGGCGGCATCTGTTCCTGATGGAAGGTCACGTGCCGAGTCCGACAATTCCTCATAATCGACAACCATTTGTAGTTAACTTGGAATAGCTTTTCTTCTTTTTTATTTCCTTGTTTGTTTGAATATTCCTGGATTTTGTAATATATTTTTTTGTTTCGGTAGTAAGAGGTGAGGTATAGTTCCAGTAACAAATGTAGTCAATTGTATAAAAAATCATCCTATATTATCGAAGATATGCATTCTTGTGATTACTTTTACCTTAAAAAATGAGCACTTCACTAGTAAAAATTTGAAAATATGTGGAGCTCAATTCAGATGCTTAAGATAGAACTGTAAGTTACAAAAACAATTTGGTGCTTAGATTATATTTCAAAAGTGCTTCAATCATTATTTGTAAGTGCTTCAAATGTAACTTATATGTGCTTCTTTTAATTCTTGTGCTATACAAATAACTTGGTGCTTAAAGTTTAACTCAAAGGTGCTTCAATTATTGCTTGTAAGTGTTTCAAATATAAATTAAGGTGTTTTTCTAAAATTCTTA
>JAULKJ010092181.1:0-15708 GCA_032355405.1 Rubia balearica | reverse complement strand
ATGCTAATCTAGATGAGACATCCACCCCCGGTAAGAAGGCTACTCTATCGCGCTGCACTATTAGCCATCCTACTCCTTCTACTCTTGGCCCATGAACTGGTACGAAAATTGTTTTTTTACTGTCTCACTCATATTATTTAATTGATTTATCTAATAATAATGATATAAAAATAATGTTCGTTGTGTCAGGTCTCAAACAGAGTGCCTGAAATATGCTCTTGAAGGGTATTACCAAGACCAAGGAACTCGCATTGCGTTTGGAACAAAAACAACAGGATATCTTGGTGTAATTGGAGGGAATAAGGGCACTTCTCGCTGGTGGAGGAAATTAGCAAGTTGAAGATGAAGATTTGGAGGACTCTGAGGACAACGGGTTTGATTCAGTGACCATTGATGAAGAAGAAACCAAGTCTGATGAGCATGAGGGCGACAATGTTTGCAAGGAGATTCTTCTTGAGGTTGAGGATGCAGATTCGGGGGCTACCAACAGTTTGACGGAGGATGATGTGCCGCCCGTAATGCCCGATGAAGCCCCTTGATTATTTTCTTATGATGATGTCCGATGAATTATGTTTCGGTTGTTCTTGTTGCTTTTGAATAATGACTTGTTTCAAATTTTGTTGGATTGGATTTGTGTTATTAGCGATCATACGCTAAGATATGATTATATTATGCTCTTAATTACCAATCGTAGACTACAATGACATAGGTCCCATGTTTTTCACATGTTCTTGGTTGTTGTGAACTTGGAATGACGACTTGTAGTTTTTCATTCCAAGTTCTGGTTTATTTTTTAAAATGTTTATTGAACTGTAGTTCATAGGATGCAATGTCGCATGTATGTCACATCCTTATGTTTGGCTGAACCAATAAACTACCAACGTATGTGCAAGTTCCCATGAATTAAATCTATTTTTGTACATTTAACCCCTGTCTCCAATCGACTCCCTTACTGACACTGTGTGCGACGTCGACATTTGTGTTTTACTAGAGCACAATGACAATGTGCAATGTTGCTGGGGGAGCTCTGTCACTTCATTTTGTCTATCTACTAATACGATGACATCATCAATTATCAATCTGAAGCCATCACTTATGTGATTCGGATCAAAATTGGAATTCAATTTGATAATAACCTGAAGCACACAATATACATTCCACAAGGTTTGTTAAAATATTTTCTACATTATTCTATGTCTTTCAATCCACACGCCTTCCTCGTGGTCCTCCGCAATGCCAACTATACCCCAATTATCTTTTCTTGGCCGACATTGCTTGAGCAGGGTAGCATTTGTGGAATAATATCAAACATTGAAGATGGACTAATCTCCCTCACAAATTGACTATTTGGATGGAATGACCACTGATTTAATAGAATCACAAGGATCATCAACATAGAACAGTTGTGTAGCTTGTGAAGCAAGGATGTAAGGATCACCAGCCGAACATGTTTTCGTCAAATCGATGATTGTAAAACCAAGGTTGTCGATCAATGCACCTGTATTTTTTTCCACCCATTTACATTTTAATATTGGGACCCTGAAACTCATGTCGACAAGTTCCCAAATTTCCTCAATCACGCCAAAGTAGGAAATGTTCCCGTACACTGGATTTCTATCCTTAGAACTCTTAACATGTAATGCTTCCGCAACTATGCTAACGGAACTATTTTGAATTGTGGTGTGTGTGTCCCATTCAAGGGTTGAGAAGGTAAACCCATTCATATCATAGCCAGTGAAAGAAATCACGGTAGTCGAAGGCATGCAGGTTAACCAGTTCAAGGTTTCGCCGTGAATTTCTCCGACTACTGTTTGCCGTAACCAATCAATAAAAGTGTGATTGTGTTCTGTAAGGACTTGCTTCTCTGACAAACTGGGGTGCCGATATTTGATAGAGACCATGTTCATATCCACGTATGGACAAAACCGCAAGACATAGAAGTGCACTTTCATCAACTCGTCATGGGTTAGTACCCGAGTTACTCCTTTTCGGAAACCTTTGCCACCCACTCTCTCTCCATGGTGAGATTTTGGTTAAACACATCCCCACATATGAAATGAACAAACCTAGAACCCAAATTGAAGATGAAACTAAAAATTGGAGGTATGCAAATACTTACTTGGTAATTGACTAATTACGATCAACAATCCTATTTGCCTCCTTCAACAACCTTTTGAAGCCGAAAACTAGAATGGGAACAAAATTTTGGGATAATATGATCAAATTTTGGTCAATGGAGCCAAACTTACAAACTAAAGCCCGACAATTGTGACCTCACTACAAACCATCGTTTAAAATCGCCTGAACCAAGAAGTAATGATTAAATGGTATTTCTTGGTCCGACCAACATGACCGACGTCGCACAAACGTCGGCCAAACTATTTACATTTCTTTCCAAAAATATTTACCTCAGTTTCAATGGAACCAAGGTAAAAAGGCATACATAAAATCTTTTCCTTCAAAAAATAAATAACCGAGGTCAAAGAACTTTTCACCTCAGTTATTTGATGTCAAGTAAAAACTGCGGTAAATGGGGGCTAGGTTATTTTTCTTGCAGTGTCAGTTGTCATAAATTTTCAGATTATTTTTATGCTTCAGGTTGTCCTTCAGTTTTTTCATTTCTAGAATTTTCACTGTACTTAGATCCTTTGCTTATTTCTTGGTGTTTTCCAGAAAGTCCTTTGCTTCTCTCTCTTTTGTTCCTTTTTGATAGCCTGCAAAACCGAATCAACAATTAGTAGTATACAATTCTATCATCCAATCTAATTTCAGGAACTGAGAGCCTATCAAGGTTCAACAGACCTTGTGCTTTTGGATTTAAATCTCTATAAGAGAAAATTTAATTTAGATTTATTCTTTCCAAAGATAATTTAGACCTTGAATCTGTAATTTTGTTTCCTTGTCTTAAAATGTGTGAAATGGGGATACTTTTAAGTAATAGATAATACTTAAAGGCTTCCCTATATACATTCCAAGGTGATTTTAAGGGGTCTTTGATTTCATCCATTGCAAGCATGCTATCAGATTCCAGTAAAAAGCGTGTGAGATTCAGAGACATAGCAGTTTCATATCCAATGCTTAAGGCTTTGAGCTCTGCATGCAAAAATGATAAAGAAGGTACTGATTTAGTCACAGCTATAAGAAAATAACCCATATGATTACGAATCACAATTCCAATGCCACTAATCTAAATAGATGAGTTCTAGGAGGCATCAATATTTACCTTATATCCAATACTAGGGTTCTGCCATGTGACTAACCTAATTTTTTGCTTAGGAGCTGGTTTTAGATTTTGAGTAAGTTTCAATCATACCATATTGTGTTTGAAGGCTTGATCCGGTAGAAAGGAATCGTGTAGAAGCTTTCGAACATGTCTTTATTAATCTTTTCAATCACAGATGGATCATTAGCTGGTATATTGTCATAGATCAAATTATTTCTTATTTTCCATATATTCCAGAAGATCAATGAAGGTAAGATTGTGATGACGTGTGTGTAAAGGTGTCTCTCCCTTTGTTGACCAATAATAGTATAATCTATCATATATGGAGGGAAACATGGGAGATTTGAGTGGAAGAATATTATCAAAATGTGACTAGACTTGAATAACTATAGAGCATGAGTTAAAATAGTATGATACATATCACAATCATTGCACATAGGGAATTTAGAGGCAAGGATAATCTGTGAGAAATATAAATATCATCAAAGGGAAGTACACCATTTTCCAACTTCCATAGAAAGAAAAAAATCCTGGTGAGGTTTTTGTGCCCGATGCATTTCTGTGTTCTGAGAGGTCTCTGTTTATGAGCAATAGTCTCATGTGCAAATATGAAAGTGAAGCTTCCAATGGTGGATGGATTCCATATTGATTTGTATTCTCCATTAGGGTTTTATTGTTGTTTCTTGCAAAAAACAAACAGAGCAAATTAGTAGGCAGATCATTTAAGAAGGGTAAGTAATATTGTTTGTTAATGATGAAATAAGATATAGATGACTGTAGTGGGATGTGGTCAGTGAGTCTATATCTTGAATACATCTAAAGTTAATCCAATTTGGGGTGAAAAAAATGATTTTCCAGAGCCATGAATAATCCTAGCCATTTCCTTAGCTATAGTGTTAATATAGCTAGGTTTGTGATTTTCTAAGATTGGGTATAAGTTGAGACTAGGTGGTTAGACCTAACTGGAATTTCCACCCGATTTTAAGGGAAAAAGTATCAGTGATATCAGAGAAGTGCTTGAGGCCTAGTCCATTCGGTAAGGTTGGGTATGACATGTTATTTAGGCTTTTTCCATACCTTTTCGATCTAGTTTCTTTCTCACCCCAAAAGAAGATAGTAACTTTATTTTTAAAATCAGTTAGTACTATTTTGGGTGGAACCATAACTGCCCATATATGCTGTGGAATGGCAGACATTACAATTTTTATCAGTATTAACTTACATGCTATACTTAACCATTTGTTTTTCCAATTGTTTAGCAGAGAGTCATTCTTCTCTAATATAGGCTGAAAATATGAGGATTTAGGTATGCCTGTGAAAATAGGGCATCCTAAATAGGTAAAGGGGAAAGAACCCTAAAACATGGCAAGCCTTATTTTAATTAGTTGAACCTGTGTTCTAGTGGCATGTTTGCTAATGAACATGTTACTTTTACTGTAATTTATCTTCTAGCCACTTATTTCTTTGAAAATCTCAAGGAAAGCTTTAAGTTTAGTGAGTCAACAATGATTGGCATGCTAATCTAGATATCACATGGGTTTTAGAAGTTCGTGGAGACATAAGAAAATCTCTGAGAGCCCTAGTAGAGCCAAGTTAGTTTCCACGTGGAACGAACAGACATGCGTAGCATATAATGGACAATAAACTATAATATAGGGAGAAACTATGACATGAGTACACCCAATACAAATAGTAACAACATTTATTTGTTCAGAAAAAGAAGAAACCATAGCCAATCTCCAAAGCCAAAATTTAAAAATAGTCAAGAAACTCTACCTTAAATGTTAAAGACCAAGCCCGGAACTCAATTCCCGTGAGACCAATAAGCACAACAGTGCTAGGTCACAAACATTTTTAAGGGAAATACATGGACCTTGTTAATACCCTCGGAGAAACCCCATAAAATCTAAAAAAAGACTCTGCACAACTCACCAGATGCCACAATATCATCATCTTACATCGGCCACAACATCAATGCAACTACACAAAATATTTTTACCATCAAACCCTTGTAAAAATAAAGTATACTGTACTACGATGGCTTGACCAGCCCATAAGCAAGCACACCATCTCCACATTATGTTCTCACATTAATATCATACAGATTGACTTTGTAAGTGACACAAACACCTAAGACATCAAAACAACAGAGTACAATCCCTCTTGGTGACATAAGTAGGCAAAACACCTACGACTTCACAACAAAGGGGTTAATAATCTCATTCATGACTTAAGTCAGAAAATCACCATAAAGTTCACACCACACAGGAAAATCAACTTCTTCATGATATAAGTAGGAAAAATCACCTTAAATTTTCACTATACAAGAAAATCACCCACCTCATTACACAAGTAGGAACATCACCTACAACTTTGCATCCCATGTGAAAATCACCCAACTTGTGACATAAGTAGGAACCCCACCTATGGCCTAACCTTTACGATGGATTAATCATTCCATCGACACGAATAGGAAACTCACCTAAGACTTTGGATTACCAAGGAATACCCATCTGCATAGCGACATACAATGAAATACCCCATTTATCTTAGCATCACACAAGGCCATACATACTAACCATAATAAAAAGGAATGATACACATGCATATCCAATTCATATTGAAAAAGGATCGCATATACCTTGTTACAAGGTTATCCACGTGAACATGAAAAGGTAGGAAGCGTCCAAAATCATGAGAGAACATATCCGACCTGGAGAACCCCCCCTGATTGCTATGGATCCGGGTAAACTAAAAACGATTTATGTAAAATAAACATGTTGTCTCATAAACCTGTTAAATTGAATTCATACAAGCAACAAAATATGGGGGACTTAGTTTGAAACCAAGAAATGCAGGGTCCTCATTCCACGTGAGCGCACATCTAGCCGGAGAAGACCCGGGACGATGCCCTTAAATGTGAGATGGCTATAGCCAATGAGGAAATAATAAGTTAGAATATTAAACCCCATGTAAAAAGGAGGAACAAACTGAGCTTTGGTCATCAAATCTAAGGCATAACAATTGTACGCATAATTTAGCAACATAATTATGCCTAGAACGGAGAATCTACAAGTTCAATAATTTAGAAGATGCCCCGTTAATGGACAAGTTACAGAACTTTGTGCTATGAAATTTTATGCCTCCAGACTAAGAGAATATACATAAACAAGGTTTACATTAGAGTAATTAAATCTAGTATAGGCTAAGAAGCCAGGAGGAAATACACAAAATTTTATTCATTATGATAGAGTTGGAAATAACCTCGTTCAATAACCAAGAAGAAAATGCACATTATATATAATTTACTATTACATCGGCATGTTAGGAACGTGAGAAACCTATCTCTACCAATAGTTGCGTGCGGTACTTGCTTCCTCAGACCTAGCATACTGATAAGATTTATCTACAACCACTCACCATTATCAGCTCTTCATCTTGAAAAATATCCTCTAGTTTCCACCGTATGTGTAGATACGCCTCATGAAGAGTTATTCCAGTGTACACCATCCCTCTTATATACTTCACATAATATGAATTACAATCCACGATCCGACCAAAATCTTCATGATTGAGTTGCACACTCCTCAAATACACAGTATTAGAATACGAACCTACAATTTTTTGGAAGTTTCTCACTTCTTGTTCTAAGTAACGACAATGAGATCTCACTGTCTCTGAAAAATCTGTACGCCTTTTCTTCATCGCCAATATAATCTCTTCTCAAAGCTTGCAGTTGACATCATTCTGGATCTTGAATGTCACTTCTAGGTCATGGCTTCACTCCTCCAATTCAAGACAGTATACGTCTGTAGTGTCATATTCTCACTCTACATTTTCATATTATACAAAAATTTAAGTATTACATGCTAATTGTTCTTTAAGTTTACACTGCCATTCACCTAGCATCACTTCAAGGTGTTCACATCCCTTCCTCAACCCTTTAATTTGGTTATGCAAGCCATTTTTACGATTTTCCCACTTCGTGATAATTTTAGTTTTTGAGTGGCTTCGCATGTCTTATCAGCCAAGAACCTCCTCCACTCATTATTTTGACCCATAAGGGTCATCAAATCATGTTGTTTACATATCATCACACTATATTATCCTTATGACCCTTATACTTACTCATTTGAGTGGCGTAATCTTCCAATGCCTTCAATCCCCCTTAGCTTGAGATGAAGCCTACTAAGGCGATGACCAAATCATGTAGCCAACTTCTTAGTTTTTTTGGGGGGAATATTAAGGGTGAGAATATTTCCATAAAAAAACTTTAAATTAAGGAGGCATGCTGAAATGGCCATGTCCACATCGCCGACTGAAGCATCGGGAGAGGCACGATAAAAATCACATAGACAATACCACATCTCCACCGTGCTAGACACATATGTGTCATCACACATGCATAGAAATGACCTATGATATCTTTTTAGATAACCAACAAACACGGTGTATGTTTCCATACAATAAGGATACCCCTAAATACGACGACAAAGAGGTTCAACTGCAGGAAATTTACCAAGGACTTTTCCAGCCCCAAGTGCAAAATCTATATAATCCCTTGATGAATTTTATACAAGCTTGCTGGTAAGTTCATGATGAATATACATATCCTCTAAAAGGTCAACAATTATTGATCTTTGGTGAGTAAATAAAATATGTTCATGAACATTGGAAGCACCTCAGGGCTATGCAGGGTACAAATGAAGAACAAGTATTACATGGATGTTCACTCTTAGTTCAATACATCATTAAGAAATTTGAAACAAGGCAAGGATAACCTTAGCATGTAATTAACAAAAAATTCAAATACCATTACACGTAAATTGTTTTAGATAGCCATATGTTGGGACAAATAAGACAAAAGTAAACACTTCTAACTATCCTTAGTTAGAACAATCAAAATTACTGGTAGAGGATCTCACTCTGCTTACAACCCTAGCGAACAGCTTGCTAGATGATACTTTTGGCTCAACATGCTAGCTAGTTATCCCAAAGGTGCTCGAATTATCGGAACTTGGGGCCCCACATGAAGAACCAATTGCCACCTCCTTTCGCGCACCCCTTACTATGAAAGATGTAATTATAACTCTTCTTTTAGGCACGAAGCTCTTTCCTTGAGGGAAGTACCTCCAGCTTCCATCAGTATTAGATCAGAGGATAAGGACGGTCGTTGTCCTGAATCTGGCTGGCAAACAAACTATCCATTAGTATCCTAGAGAGCCTTCTTAATGGAAGTTTCACGAGAAAATTCGTTCACCTTCACTGTGTTATTCTTCCAACAAATATTTAGTAGGACTTCACTACCCACATACCACGAGCAACAGTAGATGTCTCTTCAAAAAACTTATCTAATCAACACATCTTAGCAACCTAATTTATCATGACTTTGGAATACTCAAGTTGAGCAGGTCCCTCAGCCAGCAAGAATTGAAGCTCAACATGAAGAACATTATTCACCCCTATCTCCTCGTGAAGCTATGCTTCTAAGCTAACTTCAATTCGCAGCTTTCAAAATAATCATGTAGTTCCCCAACCTGCCTAAGCAATGGGTTTGATTGATCAACAAACTTCACCAACTCAACCAAGATAAGCGAAGCTCCCCCATATCCATCCTAGAAAAGCATTATATTTTATATGCGATGCAGTTGTTCCTTTAATATAATAATGATAGTCCCCGCTTGCAAAAAATCAATGATGTTTTAATCTTGCAACAAATCTCCCAGATTTGGATCTGAAGTAAAATCTGTGATTCTAGATGATGTGTTTGTTCCTTTCAAATGATGGTAGGAGTTTCAGTTTGTGGTGAACTAAAGGTGCTTCGATCCTGCAATAAATATACCTATCTGGATCCAGGATAAGAGCTTCAATGCTTAAGTTAGTATCATGTGTTTCAGTATATTAGTTTTTATTAAAATTTGTTATTTACCTTGAATTCTTAAACCATCATTTATTTATAAGCTTCTTGAGTCTTCATTTTTGGGCTGTCGTATGATGCGTAGGTTGTGTTGATCGTGGCTATTATTGTGATTGTACGACTCTTCTGAGTGTGTATCTAATGGGAAAAATTCTTTTGATCGTGGGTAGAGTGGTAGCCACTTGTGTGACTTTCTTACGAGTAGCCGGATGTCTCTCCGAATGAATAAGGTCAAACACGTGGTGTGATCTTGTATGTTGGTGTTTATTCTTCAGTATGTGAACACTGTCCTGACTTCGTCGAGTTGGCCTCAGTGTAGGCTAGGCCTAATGATTGGGCCATATATATACCATAAGTTCCCCAACCACGAAGTGTTGAGGGGTAGAAATGAAGGTGTTCTTGAGTGAAAATTAGACAATCTGATCAATGATGCCGGTTTATTGGGCAAAGTGAAAATTGGTGATGTTCTCTAGTTCATCGAGTATTCAATGTGAGTTCTCTAAAGTTTGAATCCCCGAGAACTTAGTGGGTAAATTTTATTCGTTCTAACATGGTTGGATTACATGTTTGATGTCGAGTAAATTATCAAGGAGGTTTACACGTTATAAGAGTAATCATTAATGTGGGCTCTATTTTTTTGAGTCCTTTCCATTCTTAAAAAGGTAACATGTCTTACACCTATTGATTTGGGTGTAAGACTTGATTGATTGACCGCTGCTTCAATTGAATGTCTCAGGAAATGGGATTTAGGCTTTCTCTTTATAAATAGATTTTGGTGTTGAGTGTTTATTATATTCTTTAGCATTTCCTCTAACTTTAGACTATGAGTGAAATTCTTAAAATTTAGGTGGATCATCTTCATATCAGTTGCTAGAGTTGTCATTGGGTTTCCCATGCCAAGTAAGCATTACATTTATTTTCTTTTGTAGTCTTTAATATGTTTTCCTCTGGTCCTTGTATTTATGCTAATACTATGAGATGTGGTCAAAGCCTGGATATTTCTACAAATGGTAGGAGTCAGAATGTCAGCTAGGAGAGTAGAGAAGTCGTAAAGACTGCAATAGGGTATGTTGGTCTTCCATTTGATGATGAATTTCATGATAGTGGGGGACATTGTCATGAGTCTGGCGGAGGGTGGTCTAGGAGTCGAAGTTGTAGCTTGGTTAACCTAAGTCAACTTGTTAGGTTGAAACTTGGGTACCCTTTTTTGAATTGATTCTTAGTTAGAGTTCTAGAGCCCGGGGAGAGAGTTTTCTATCCTCATGATGGGTTTGTGATAGTTTACGAGTACCATCTAAAATATGGACTATATCTTCCTATACCAGGTTATATGTTTCGAATATTTAAAGGTTATGGGATGGCCCTGTGTCAAGTTAATCGATGGGCATCGTTGTATTAGGTTTTACAAGGGAACGTGATGAGGCAAGGTTAGTCTCAAATTTTGACATGTTTCATCATTGTACTAGCTTTGTAGGTTGAATAACTCTATGAACAAGTATACGTTATATCCGTCTTTACCTCGGAGTTGGTGACTCACTTCCCTAGAAACATTGGTGTATAGAGAGAAATGTTTTTAAATGTGGAAAGCAATGACCCCTGTAGAACCTTTTTTGTAAGTGCATCGATCCTGTGGCTGGTGATAATACCATCGATCATAAGGCTAAACTAGATAAGGACATTGTGTGTAGGTTGATCTCTTGTAGAGTTCATATGTCCTCACTGGAGAATTCATAAGGTTGTAATTTTTGGTCACTTGTTTTATGATATGCATGGTGCGTGGTGTGTGTGATGATTTTTGACTATGATGCTATCTTTTTATTTGTGTTTACAGAGATGAGTCAGTCAAACATGTCCTTTTGGCCCCTGTAATTCTTCGTAGTGAAACTAGAGTCTTGGTTGTGGTTCCAAGTGGTGAGGTTGTTGATTCCTACTCTATCCCCCAAGCTGCTTATGTGGCTGACAGTGGTCAGCAAACATTAGATCATGATGGTGGTATGAAAGATACAAAAAGAGGGGTTGGTATTTTTCGTCCCATAGGTGTAATGGTTCTGCTAATGGTGTAAAGGATGAGCAGGCGGAGCCAATGAAGAAGCGCAGAAATTCTCATCACAACCTCCTTAGTAAGACTGATGATGCTGGTTGTTGTCTCGGTTACTGGTAATATAACCATGACTGAGTATATTTTCACGATTGGTAATGTTGTTATTGTTATGTATTTTTTTTGTGAGTTCTAGGGATACATTTTTAAAGTTTTACCCTGTTTATAGGTTATAAATGGTTTGACAACCTTGAAACCATAAGATCTAGAGCCTAAAGATAAAGAGGCCAAAGGTTTGAGGGATGAGCTTCAGGTTTCTTGGAGATTTGTAGGAAATCTGAAGAGAAGAATGCCCGTCTCTGCGAGGAGAACTCCCACTTACAAAGTATGGGATTGAATACCCCAAAATATTCCTGAACTTCTATATATGGGGTTCTGAAGACCCGAGGATTCTTCACAATGATCACGTAAATTACTTTTGTTGCCCATAATGTTGGTAAATATCTTTGATATCAAAGTATGTGTGGTTCGAATAACAGACTCGTGAAGAAGCTGCCCACTATGCCATAGATACTTAAAGGCCTTGGCTAGTGTTAAAAGAAGATGGATAGGATATTATGGCATAGGGTGGCTGATAACGGTCACTTATTTCCGCTGATAGACTATCTAGAGACCTTGAGCCAACCACTTAGTCTGGAATTTCTTTGTTCATGCATGGTGGATTATTAAACTGATATTCCCATTAACTTTGGGAATAGAGTTAGTAGACTTAGCGAGGTGCTGCAGATATATAACGGGGTTGCTACTGATTCTGAGCTAGATTAGTAAGTTTGTAACTAAACGTTTTATTTTTTTGGAATGATGTATTCATTTTGAATGAGTTTTATATATCTAGAGTGTTATGATTTTTACCGTACTTCCTTCACTGGAGTATCTATTGGTGATAATATCTTTACATAAGTAGCGGGTTTGTTGGAATTATCTTGCATAGGTGATTCCCTGCTCCTGTTGTCACTGTACTCACTGATGACATTCCATTCATGTTCTCATTTTTTTTTATGTGTATGAATTTTTCATGATTTGGTTGATAAGTGTAGCTGTGTTTGACCATCGTCACCGGCTGCCAGGTCGGCCTATAACAGTTCCTCTCGCTTGAATGTATCAAAGAGAAATACCTAATGTGAATAGTCTTAGTGATATCTTGGGTGTGCCTTCTAGGGTTGAGGTATGTTCTATTACCAGAGAGTACCGCTTAGTAAACCTCAACCTAAAAATGAAAATGTGGAGCATCTTGAGGTTATGACCCTCGTTGGGCTATCCAAGATTGTCTGGATAATTTGATCAAGGTTTTACAGTATGTAGAGACATTTCACTGGGCTCCTCACATGAAAAAGTTGATATGAAGTGTGGTAAATGTTTGAGGGATGTGTTAGGGAAGTGTATAGACTTAGCTTCATCCTATGATAAGAAGAAGGAGGCTTACAATGCATGTATTAATGATCTGGAAGATATGTGTAGGCAAAATTAGTTGGCAAATGCTTAGCAATGGATGGAATTGGCTAGGGTGCATAGTCAAGAGAGAGACTGGAGGTGGTTCATAGCTGGCAAGATTGCTGAACTGAAGCAAAAGTAAAGGATTTTAGAAGAGAACCTGGCCCACATCGATAAGGTCTAAGAGAACTGCTGGCTATCAAGAAGAACCTAGAATTAATTTTGAATAGTTGTGTAAGTATGATTCTTAGGTTGCTTTAAACTTGAGGCTGAACGAGATAAAAAAGAAGCTAATGAAGAATAGTCATAACTTAGATGTTGTAAACCAGGAGTTGGCTCAAAATGATAGATCCGACCGCTACTCAATGGTTAACAATACTCCATAGATTCCCTCTCCAGGGGCTTTAAGCCATGTGATTGTAGCTCCCCCATAGATATTCAACGTGAGGTGTGGGCTTATGTCAAGAATATTGAGGATGACGCTGCTGAACTACACCGCTCTATGAATGTACATAAAAAAATGGTGGTGGTGATGATCTTTCAAATTGATCGCGGAGAGTAAGGTCCAATTGAGGATTGGAAAGCTTATTATGTACAACACTTGGGAAGGATACAACGAGAGGGTCAACGTGGCTGTACCGCCTATGATCATATAGATCATTAGTTGTGATGTATATTAGATAAAAAAAAGAAGTTTACACAAGTAGCAGTAGAACTGTTTTTCCTTAGGGTGAGGCGAGTTAATCTAAATGAATAGGGCCTAGTAGGCTTCTTTGACTGTAGTACTCAAGGATTGTAGTAGGTGAATACTTAATTATAAGTATGAGTATCTGGAAATTATTTAAACCTTCTTTTGATGAGTGTAAAGCTAGTTTTAAGCTATGGATAGGTCATATTGCCTCCCAAATTGGGTTTTGTGTGTGACGACGCAAATGATTGTCCTGATTAAGTCATGAAGTGGGTGATTTACCCATTTAATGCAAAGTCGCAGATGATTTTCTTGTTTAATTAGCTAAATGGGTGATTTCCCATTTTTGCAAAAGGCCCATGTGATTTTCGCAGAGGAGGTGATTTCATGCTTAACTCGCAAAAGAGGTGATTTCCCCCCATTTTTTGCAAAGACACGGGTGATTTTCATGGTTAAGTTACCAGGTGGTTGATTTACCAGTGTTTTACGAAGCTGCATGTGACTGCTTAAGTCGCGAAATGGGTGATTTACCTATTTGTTTTTGTTTGGTTGTTTTTGTTTATTTGTTTTTGAATACACAGTGCTTTACCTCCAAGAAGACATTTTCATTTTTCTTTGTATAACCACGTGATATTCTGATATGGAATTGAAAAGAGAGGCCTACAATCATATCGTGGCCTCTGTACAATACGTCCTTAAAGGAACCCTAGATCTATACATAGTATTTTCTAAGGTTGGTCGCATGCCACCTATTGGGGATGGCCATTCCATCCCTTCTGGCCATGGAATACTTGTTGGCCTCTATGACTATATGTGGACTTTTCCATTTGGGGCAGAGTTTCCTTATCTTTTTGGCTAAGTTAGCTTTATTTTTCCTGAGTACCAGGTCTCCTATATTAAAGGAGGTGGTTTTGACTCTGCCATTGTATGACTTGGATATTTTTTACCTATATCTTGCCTCACAGATGGTAGCGATTTGTATACATTCTTCAAGAATTCCAAGTTTTCTCTGATGTTTTCTTGATTGATATCTGCATCGTAGTTTATCGTTCTTGAGATTTGGATGCCTACTTCCATAGGGATGACTGCTTCATGATCACAAACTAGACTAAATGGGGGTTTTGTTGTCAGGGTCCTGCGTGTAGTCTAATAAGCCAAGAAAATGGTTGGTAGCTCTTCAACCCATTTGATTTGCTTCCCCTCTAACATTTTTTGGATTCCTTTGATAGGTATATGGGTTGTTACCTTCACATGTCAGTTAGCTCAGGGATGGGCCACTGAGTTGAATTTTCAAACTATGCTCAAGTCCTTGACACCATTCGTTGAATGTCCCGCTTACAAATTGGGTGTCATTATATGATATGATTGTTCTATGCATACAGAAATGACAGAATATGTTTTACCAGATGCATGAAACTGTCACTTTGGTCGTGATTTTTTTTAGCAACTTCATTCCACCCATTTGGTAGAGTAATTGATTGCGAAGATGAGAAATTTTGCTTCTCCTGTTTCGGTTGGGAATGGGTCTACAGTGTCATTTCCCCATTTGTCGAATGGCCATGCGAAATAAATTCCATCCATTTCTAATTGCGGTTTTCATTAGACAGTACCGTTGAGCTAAGAACTATTGCACTTTTAGACATAAACATGTGTATCTCAAACATCGTTGGCCAGTAGTAGCTGGAACGTATTATCTTATTTTTTCCAGGATGCGGGATCATTCGTGTTAACCGCAACATTTTACATGCATGTCCCAAATGATGAGTGTGGCTTGGCATGGTCCCACACATCTGGCCATAGGGTTAGTGATAAGACGTCAAATGCATGTATTTTTCTAAGCATTTAATATCTCTTTTGTTATCTTTTGTTGGAAGATTGCTAGATTTAGGTAGGTTTACATCATAAGGGGTTTCGATTACCATTTTTGGTTTTCGTATCTAAATCCTTCATTTTGTAACTTAGTTTGAGTCTAATGGATTTTTGGTCCTTAAGAGCATCTGGAGATCTTTTTGTGAGCTTAATTTGTAGATTGCTCGTAAGCACTTTAGAGTATTTTAGTGAAGGCCATTCACAAGGATGGTAGAAGATTGAAGACTACGAGTCAAAACGTGGTAGAAGATAAAAGGGTCGAAGAAGGAATACAAAGAAGCGGATGAATTATAATCCGGAAGTTTAGACCAATTTTTGGAAATGATCCGAGAAGAACCAGCCTCTGTGGGTGATACCATTGGATTTATCTTCTTGAGCACTATAAAATAGACTGTAAGAACTCTCAAAAAGGATAAGCGGTTCACCCGTGGTGAAGATTGAAGACTACGAGTCAAAACGTGGTAGAAGATAAAAGGGTCGAA
>JAULKJ010092075.1:0-15712 GCA_032355405.1 Rubia balearica | reverse complement strand
AGCTTCATTTCCTCGAGAGGAAAACTTGTATCCTCAGAGTTTTCCTGCTCCCACACCAATAGTTTATTTGTTTTGGGTTCAACTTCATTCCTATAGATTGGAGTTTTATAAATTTATGCTCCAGGTCTATTGTGAAAATGTTTTTTCATTTTCTTTTAACCATCTTGCCATCAACATATACTTCTACTTTGCAATCATCTGAAGATGAAAGGCCTTATCCACTTGTCATTGGTATGTCACTCTAGCATTCTTTAGACCAAAATATTGACATAGTAGAATGCTCCGATGTTTGCCATTTTTTTGCCATCCTTAACATTCTTTAGATTGAAAGGCATTTTGACTTAGCTGAAAGCTTCAAAGCTTGCCATTTTTTGTATCATTAGTGTTCATCAAAATCAGGTTATATACCTTACATACATCTAAGATTTCTTTGGGACAATGTTTGTTTAGATGTGTGTAGTCTACACACATTCTCCAGTCTGCGCATGCTTTCCTCACCATCACTAGGCTCGCTACCCATGTTGGGTGTATAATTTCCTCTAGTGTCCCTTTTTCCAATAGTGTGTCAACTTCTTGTTCTATTCCTTGTTGTCTATAATGGGTGAAACTTAATCATCATTTATCTATAGATTGTGCTTACCATTGTTTGGGAATCTTTTGGCGTTGCGGGTTTCATTACAATGATTATGCTTTGTCTTCCTGATTGTAGGTTTCCTCTATTTGTATCCATTTATCTTGATTTTAGAAACTACATGACTACATTATATGGTGATGATATTGCTCTGGCTGCATTCACTTATGGTATTCCAATGATAACACTGAATGCATTTGGGGTGTCAATGATAATGAAGTCACGTGGGACTTTACATGATTTGTCATCATATTCATTATCATTAGTGTTGAATGTTTCCTAAAAGTGTCTTAGATCATCAAGTGAATCCAACCAGTGATATTGTTGATTTCTTAAAACCTGACCACTTGAATCCTAACTTGGCAAAGCAATCAAAGAATAAGTATTTCAATTGTGCTTTCATCGTCAACAAACACCTTGTGTACCGTTGCATTTTTTATGTTTACTTGTATGACAAACAAACCATTGTGATTGGTTGTATTGGTATTGCATGTGATTGTTTTGTCCATGTTCAATTGCTTTTCAATTGGCTCTTATGGGGAGAGATATCTAGCTCTTTCTTTCCAAGCATTGTTGGAAATTGACTCTGTGCATATGTGGATTGATAGAATGGTTTCATTTCCATCATTCGGGGGTCAGTCTCTATTTGTGTTCCACTGTTGCTCCCATTTTTTTTGCTTTGCCGAGGAATGTGTTTTGTTTTGTACCTTGTTACTGGTGTATTCAGTTGTCTTACTTTCTTGGAAACTTCTACCCGGTGTGTACTCACCCGATTTTATACTGTGTCATATTTCCTTATCGTAACTGCTCCTCAATTCACCGCTTAAGATCATTGCATTTCTATGTCAAGGTCAGGATCTTTATAGATGGTACAATAATATTCTTTGGATCTATTACCTAGTGTTATTCTCATGTAAATGGTGCACGAAACATTTCCTTGTGGATTTGTTGGATACCATGAGTGGTCTTTGTGAGTGGATATCAAGAGTGTGACATTTGTAGTTGTTTGCATGGGCTAGGTTCCTTTTCCACTCTTACACTTTTCAAGGTTTTGTTTTGATTTAGTGCTTAGAACTCATGGTTCTTTGTGTTAAAGTGTTCAAGTGGTGCTTGGTTTGTAAAGTAGGACTTGTGTCACTGAAGATCAATTTGTGTTCATCATTGAATTGATGTATGTTTTCTTTATTTAAAGAAGGTGTTTCGATCCACTAATTAACGAGTGTTTCTAAACATCTACAAACAGGATCTTCGTAAGGAGATTCATAGCTATAATAGTAGTACGATAACAATTAGCGAACCGAGGCTAGCAATAAGAAGAAAAAACAACCAAAGTTCACCTGAAAATGCGGTAACTTAGCTTTAGTATAAAAAACCAAAAATTCACACAGAACCCAAGGAATACAGCATATTTTCCTTCCTAATCTATAAGGACTCCCCATAGAAGATTACATTGCATCAAAATAGAAAAAACCTATTACATAGGTAAAATAGTCAACTAAATCTCTAACCGTAAGTTAGCCTACCTATATTGGTGGTACGACAGGGCGATGTCGCTGGACAGATCTTGTCCAGCCCTCCCACCCCACCTCATTCTCTGTGTGAACCCCTGACAAAAGGGTACCAACCTGAAAGTAGGCAAGTTTGCTAGGAAAATAACCATTTCCATACCAGTTATGCAATCGTTACTCTCCTAGCAAACTTCTTCCATTCTATGCACAATTGAACGAACTCGCAAATCCTGCCTAGTCCCACAAATTCATCAACTATGCATCCCATTCTGCCCCTAGAGCTAAGCTACCGTGAGTCTAAGCTTCCCCAAACATTATTTCCCCTAAGCCCCTGCTACCAGTGTCTCAGCTTTTGAGATTACTCACTCTCCATTTTGTGTTAGCTGATCCCAATCGTCGATCCTAAACCAGGATAACAAATAATAACAATCCATTAGAATAAATACATACGTAATTTCCCCCAAGATATATAGGACATACACATACAACAAATGTGCATATTCCTAGAACATCTCAATAGGAACATAAACTGAGCCTGAGTCTCTTGCAACTTCCCAAAAAAATCTACCATAGTAGGATTATCACGAAACCAGAAAGACCCTAAACCCATATCTGGAATACCACTAATGTCTCACATTATATTCCTTATATGAAGCTAAAACCTTACATACATACCCAACAACCTTACTGGTGACATGATACACACACAACACAATTATAGGAGCAATCCTACAAGCACCAAAGGATAGTCCAATTACCAACAACTACACTAAGAATATACCTAATACCCTCACCTTTATATATGAAAGGAAAAGGCAAAGGAAACGTAACCTACCATTATAAGAATAAAACTCGCATCCCCCATCTCATGATAACTGACTTAGCACTTATTCAACGTCGGGAAATATACCAAATTATTTTTGAAACAATCAAATAGATAACAGGAAAAAACCCCACCCACATGGCACTTTTATCCATTAACCCAACTGGAAATATTCTCTAATAAACACTTTGAATAATTATAATGATAGTTAAACATTCTACTGATAGTAAAGAAATAGTAAAGAAAATATAGTGATAAGAATATGAAATATCTGTAGATAATGAATAAATAATTATTAAGCTAAAGTTATAAAATTATGTGTTATTTAAAAATAAGTATGTAGAAAAGATATTCGAGATTATAAATAGAAGTATAAGATAACATAGAACATATTTAAAAAATTACTATATCTAATTTTAAAAATATGTTAATTAACTTTAAAATTTTAGTCTATAATTTAAGTAATATAGCATATAAGTAAAAACATATTGTGGATAGTTTTTTTATATCCAAAACCCTAATCAATAAGGTTTAGACAAATCTTGAAAGACATGCCACAATTTTCTCAAAATAAAACAGCATAAGTTAAAAAGGTTGAAATGATTCTGTGCAGTTTATCAAACAAATGTAGGAAAAATAAAATCAAGTAAGGGAATGCGAAGGCAAAAATTCTACTGATAGCTAGCTAAGGGGTGAATATAGATATTTGGGTGTGTTTGTTAGGGCTTATAAGTGCTTTGATTATAAGCTATGCACAGTTTTAGTGTTTGGTAAACAGCTAAAAAAGATCTTATTTAAGAAAGCGAACCAATTTTTGGAGGAAAAGTAAAAACTAATCTCCCCATGGTTTTGATATAAGCAAAAATAAACTAGATTTTCTTATAAGCATAGCTCTGCCAAACATAGCCTATATCCCCCCCTCCGATCTTGGGAAGCTTTGTGGAAACATCCTTAGAAACATTGCCACCCCTTGCAGGATTCTAAATTTAGGTGATTTCATCTCTCTTGAAGATTTCAGTAAATACCTGCAATCTCATGCTAGATTATTAAACAAACACATGGGATCCAGATTACTGCTATGAAGGAATTCAATAGAGACAATGTACCATGTTCTTAGTTCACATTTTTCTATACAAAGACATGAAGTAAGGCTTTTTGTGGTAAGGCGCTTTCTCTTTGTAACTTCAATAATAGTGTACTACAATAGTTACCAATATAATAATAAATTTAGCAGCCAGATCAACATATACTAATTTGTTCGCTAGAAAAGACCAGATGGATAATGAATAAATTACTTTCTTGTGTTGCTTCCGGTATATAGCAGTAGAGGTTAGCTTCAATGGCTTCAGATAGTTGTGGAAGTACCTTTTACATTTCGAGTTGAGAAACAGGAAGACATTAAACATGAAAAGAAGCTACAATTGCAGACTGTTAAGAATGTCAGTAAGAGTAAGATAAGAGCTAGAAAAATACTAAACCCCAAAACTATTGAACAAAGAATTACAACTGAACAATGGCTTCGAAGTTACCTGAGAGTCTGCACGAACAAATCTATTACCTCTCCCAAGATAAATCTTTGAACCACTAAAGTTGCAAAGTTTAGTGTTCAAAACCATGGTTGCTTAATTTTGCTCAGCCACCGTCGTGCTATGAAACTATGATGTGGTTGGATAGGGAGAGGATGGTGGATAGTTCTAATTAGAGAAACCTCAACAAGGTTAAAATTGGACGGAAAATTCACTTTATCATCCATTATAATTGCACGGTTGTTTTCATAACTAAAAATGTGGGCTATAGGAGAATGCTACAAAAGTAAACTAGAGTAGGAAATATACTTATAAAAATGATAGAAAAACTTTGTGAACAAAATCAATGATGTCATACCAATCTCGTCTAGAGAAAATATTCTTAAAGTCTTTTCGATCTTTTGTTGCCTCTGTTATGGCAAGGAAGTTTTTGAAACCACTTATATATGCCCCTACACCGAGTGCAGGAGCTCTGACAAAAAAGTCATCCCTAACACCCATGTTTACATCTGAGGTTACGCTCATTAAAATTGGTGAAGCGGAGTCAGATGCGGGGACAATGGAAGTGCAACTGGTCATGTTTTGCTGGGATATTCCTGAACCATGTTTACTGAACTTTTTTAGTATGGCTTGCTGGTATATTCTTCTCAAACCCTGCTCAAATATCAATCAAACAAACAACAAAATCTGACAAACAAAGTTAGGGACAACAGTCATTCCAACTTTTGAAAGTTCAAAGAAGAAAAATAAAATGTTACCAAGAATAACGTAAAGTCAATGATAGTGAAATTAAGCCTTGAGCTTTAGAATTCTGTGAAACTTCATTGGAGTCCCCTCATGCAATAACACACAATATGTATCAACAACTATGTCAATGGGACAAAATAACATGCATAAAGAAACACATGGTCAGGAAATGAGTATTATGTACAAACTGAAGAGCTGCGTGAGGAAAGTTTTGAGGATTTTGAAATAAGGAGCGAAGGATGAAGAAAGTTGGGAGGATTAAAGAAGAAAAAGAGGCGTTTAGTTCAGTAGAATGCAAAATACAAAGAATGTTAGTATAACTATAGTAAGGCTGCATTAGATATCACACCTTTTAAGGAAATATATTGAAAACTAAATATTCTTATACTTTTACATGTATTTTTTTTTCTAAAACTGGTATTTGTGAAAGGTGACATGACAAGCTGATGAGATAAGATTTGGGGGTGCCCCTTGTCGAAAATGTTGCTCTTTTAGTTATAAGAATATCTCCAATGGTTGGGGTCTCCCTACTTTATAGGTTCCACATGGTAGATTTTGATTCAATGTGATGTAAGCAAATAAAAATTGATTGATGGTGAGTTAAAAAATTTCATCTCCAATGCTATTGGTCGAATTTATAACTTTGGTATGACGTCTCCATACATAAAATTCAATCTTTTACAATAATAAAATTTTCATTCAATTTAACTTGTACATAATTAAAGTCCAAATTTATATGTTTACAAAATTTTCATCATGCTCATCTATTCGCATCTATTTACTAATCATTATATAATTAGTAATAAATATAATAATATTTAATAATATTTTCTAAATTAGTAAATTAATGTTTATTATATATTTAAGTTAATAAATTAAATATAAAATTTAAATTTGAGTATTTTACAGATTTAATCCTTCTAAAAATTTAACTTCCATCTTATAATTATATAAACAAATAGAGAAAATCTCAGAAAAGTCAGCCAATCCATAAGATTATGGACAAGCCACAGACTAGTTTGCGAGACTGTACTTAATTAGAAATTGTGCATTTATTATAAATTATAGTTTAATTTTTATTTTGTTTACAACGGTTATTTCGAAACTTACCATTTTTTTCTTCTACTTCGTCACTCATATTCTCTCTCTCACCTTTTCTCTGTTCTATGCAACTTTTTTCCATTTCTTCTCTGCAATTTCCTTGTTGTTTCTTCTCCAATTTCCTCATTTTTTAGTAGCTTTTGAGCAATATTGGCAAGTTCGTCGATTTTTCTGTGATTTGACGATTCTAGATTTTAATAATTGATCGTTGTTCCGATTTTAGTGTTTAATAATTGTTCGCCATTCTGATTTAACACATTTGTTGCTTTGTTCATGTAGTATATGGGTAGGGCTAAGAAATAAGTTATAAGTCAGATCTGCATGTTTTGACTCTATTTTATTACATGCATTTGTTGTTTTAGAAGTTGCATGTGTTTGTATAACATATTATTAGTTAGTTACTCTATTGTTTTTAAAATTACTGTATGATAGCTACTGATCGTTATAATGTGCATTAGTTTAGTTATGTTTTGCATATGTTAGTTTTAAATCTATGAAATTGTTATTATTACATTTATTCTTCTTATTTGCTAGCATGTATTTATTTCATTACAAGTTGCACATATTAGTATACTGTATGCATTAGTTATTTATACTATCTGTGTCTCAAATTATCTTGCTTACTGATTTATATTTTGATAAAATTTTAATTTAATGTATAATAGCTACTGATTGTTAAAATGTACATTAGTTTAGCTATGTTGTGCATATGTTATTTTTTTTAACTATGAAATTGTTATTATTACTTTTATTCTTCTAATTTGATAGATTATATTTATTTTATTACTAGTTGCATATGTTAGTATATTGTATACATTAGTTAGTTATACTGTCTGTGTCACAGATTATGTTGTTTACTGACTATTAATTTTACAAAGTTTTTCATATGTCAGTTAAATGATTAATAAGTTATGCATATATTGTTTTTTACTGTAGGATATATGATTTTTTTAGCTCTTCCTGAAAGAGGTGAAGGTATATTTCAAAATTTAGAACCTGAGAGAGTATAAGGTGATTGTAATTTTTTTGTATTACATTTATTTTGGTTCTTATACATCTTAAATGTGTTATGTTGTTTAGATGTCATGCCACTGGTGAGGAAATCTAAAAAGAATGATAAACCTTCTCTTCGGAATGAGCTGAAGAAGATTCAGCAGTCTTATGCTTCTGGAGGTTGTTTTATTTCCCTCATATGTTGTATTTCAATTATGTTATTATGTCTGTTATTTTTTATGTGCTTATACAGTTTGTGCTTTTAATTTTTTGTATAGTAGTTGCATGGGCACGTAGGTCTGCCAGAATATATGGTGTTGCTACTCCACTGGTTTTAGTTGTTGCTATTCCCAAGGAGGCAAAGAAGAAAAGGATGAAAGTGAATGTAAAGAAGCTGAAGGATGGTGAAGGTGGATCAACTCAGGATTTTGACTATGATATTCCGCTGAGTGATGTTATTCGAATTAGTAGAGAGTTGGATAGTGTTGATAACAATGTTAAAGGTGGGGGTTCAGAGGTTGGTAATGGTTCTAAAGATGCTAAGGGTGGGGATTCGTTGGATGATCAGGTGGCTGGTGCAGATGAAAGTTATTTGGTACCTGGATAGTTAAGGAAGTTGTTGCTGAGGTTTCGGGTTCGATGATTGAAAATGTTACTGCTGGTGATGAAGGGGTTGGAGTTGCCGATGAAAGGTCTGTTGGTCTAGGCCTAGTTGGTGTTGAAGGTGGTACCAATGATGTTGAGGATGTTGAGGCTATTGAGGGTGTTAAGGGTATTTGGAGAAAGATTCTTTCGAAGAAGATGATGTTGATGCATTTGTTGAGCAATGTTTTGGTGATTTGAGTGACTTAAAGAGAAATGATAGTGAGAGCGCTATTGCTGATGTGGTCATTACTATTGAAGGATAGAAGGAAATGTCCCTAGATGGTAAGAATAAGAAGGGACTGTCTACAAGTTCGAAGCAAATGTCCCCAACTGGTAAGTTAAACAAGGGAGTGTGTGTAAGACCAAAGGAGAAGTCCCCAGCTGATCAGTTGAAGAAGAAGGCGAAGGAAGTTTTTGGTAAGTTCCCAGCTACTCAGTTGAAGAGGAAGGCGAAGGAAGTATTTGTTAAGTCCCCTGCTGGAGTGGCGAAGAAGACAAAGAAGCAAGTTGGTTGTAAGTGTAGTGACAAACTAAACGCAAAGTCAAAGAAACCTGATGTTGAAGTTGGTAAAAAATTCTAGTGTGAGGAGGAAAATGGATAGTATGGTTGGTGGAGTATCGGCTTCTGGAAAAATGGTTTTGGTTGCACAAGGTATTGTTGGTGATGGAAGACCTGCCAAACAACAGTGTAATCGTCCGAAGAAGCAGTTTGTTGAACATGTTAATGAGGAGGGTAACACGTAACCTTTTTTGTTTACAGTATTCTTTTAATATATTGTATGTTGCACTTGTTAATATTCGTTATCTATACTTTATATATCTTAAGTTTTATTTTCTTACATGTTGATAAGAAACTGTATTTATATTTTCACATGTTGCATATGATAACATTCATAGTGTATTTTTTTATTTATGCCTATCTAAATGTTCTTTTTCAAAAATTATTTGTCTTGAATGTTATTTTAAATTTTTTTATTTATTTTCTTTAATGTTGTGTATGTTTATATTCATGATGTCCTAGTTAAATATATCATGTGTGATGGGTTATTGTTTAAAATTTGGTATTTATTTATTATATTTAACTTACGTTTTTCATATATTAATTAGTATTGTGAATTTATTAGTAATTGTTGAAATTATGTATGTTTACTATTTTTATATTCAATTTTGTTTTTTTTAAGTTTTCTAAAAACTTCTCTAGTTGCTGCTGTCTTTCGAAACTGAAGTCCGTAATCAGTTACCTCACTCCTGAGAAGAAGGTTGATGTTGAAGAAATGGGGTTTGGAGGGTTTTTTAGTTTGACATTTCATCTCTCCCTGTTGGAATCATTCCTTGGCTGGTTGACAGGTTTGATCTTATGGTTGTGTTCAATAAATAGCCAGCTAGATGTACATTATTGGCCCTGATGATGTGTGATATATTTTGCATTCCTCGAATTCCGGGGTGTCTTGTGGGTTTGGTTAAGAACAATGGTTGGGGTGTGTCTAAGGATGTTAATATTAGGGATGGATGCAGGGCTGAGTTAGGTCCTCATAAATATGGCAATATCACCCATATTAATCTTTTTGAGGAAATGATAAAACTGAGTAGTGGTGGTGATCAGTTTAAAAGATACTTTGTTATGTATATGATGTGTACTTTCTTGGCCCTGACTACGAGAAATATGGTAGACATGAATATTGTAGGTGCTTTAGAAAATATTGGAACTATTAAGCATCTTGATTTGTGTGGTTTAGTGCTTGATCATTTATGTGAGGGTGTTGCTAGTCTAAATATGGTAGCAAAACTGTGTCTCTAGTTAGTGGTTGTGTGTTTGTACTGTTGCTGGCATACATTTATAGGTTTCCCTTTAGAAGTCAGTTTAACCTTATTAGATTGCTGATGTACACCTTTATGAATGTGTTAATCAATACATTTGACACATTTATTATCATATTTTGTTTGGTTGATTTCTAGTTTCAGTTAAATTTACACGACAAAGGGTTTCAATGACCATTATTGGTTTTCTTGTCCAAATCATGAGTTTCGTTGACTTAATTGGATCTAATGGACACTTTGTTCTTATGAGCACCTAGATCTTCATTTGTGAGCTCATTAGTAGGCGTTTTGTGAGGATTTTCGCATCATTTTGTAGAAGGCCATCTGTGAGGGTGGTAGAAGATATTCGAAGGTTATTCGCAACAATGGTAGAAGATATTTGAAGGCCATTTGCAAGGATGGTAGCAGACAAGAAGGCCACGGACTTAAAGAATGGTAGTAGATGTAATTGAGGTGGAAAAGGCGGAATCAGAGTTCAACAAAGTAAAAAATGGAAGGCATCGTCAACTGACCAAACCAGTCGACCGGCAGGCATGAATCAGCCAGCCGACACAAGGCTAACATAACTAGCCTTAGTGAAAAAATTATCCCAAAGGGTTACGCCTAGAGATAGCGATAGTAGTAAACTAGAGTTGGCGTTTTGCAACCTAGAGCTATCGATAAGGTGCTTCACCCCCTTTGTCTTTTTAGGCCATGGGAGAAGTATTCGTGGGGTAGTGCCCGAGACTTAATTGTACGAGGAAGATTTAGATTTGTACAATTGGTAGAGCTGTTGTTGCACTCCCCTATTTATGAAGGAGGTGTCGATGGAAGATAACATGTGACTCTACGTGTTAGGTTTGGGGATGTGTTGACCATCGACCACACCACATGTTATAAACACTAGAATAGGCTTGTAGTTCTTGTATGTGATAGATTCGAGTATCAAAATAACATTGATCATGTTATGCAAATACTCCCCAAGTGTTAGTTTACGTAATATATTCTCTAGTGATTTTAGTTTATTATCTAGTGATTTGCATGCTAGTAGTTATTAGAATATTCCCCCAAAATCTGTTTTAGCTATATTAGTTATTCCTAACACGTGATCAGATTAATTACCCGATCATGTCTGTGTGTAGTTAACTTTTAGATTCCTAGCATCTCTATGGATGACTCCGTCTTACCACTATCTACCCCATAGTTAGCATAGTAGTAGGAACATGAGAAACAATATAAATTTTTTCTTTGATTCAACGCTTTCCTCTCTGTTTAAATAGTGGATTTCCCGTGATTTATTAGAAACGTCAGGAGGGGCGGGTTATATTTTGGCATGCTTCCAGGGATGCTAGTTTAAAGGTTTAATTGTCGACTTGAACAACTTGTTAGTTGAGTAGTTAGTGTTATTTTTATTTTTGGTTTTGTTGGTTGTTGTTGTTGAGCCGTTTTGCTAGTTATTCGTGTAATTCTAATCCTTGTTCTAGTGTTTCTTCTAGTTGGATATTGTTTTACTCCTAGTTTATGGTATATACCTGTGCCATGAATTTAGGAAATTTACACTATCTAACAGAGTACGTAGGTAGTCAGAGAAGGAAAAGGAGATCTAGAGTGGGGGTTCCACAAGAGACGACTTTGGTAATAAAAGAAACTCCATAAATGGCGGAAGTTAATCGCAAACTTAGGGATTTGATGGCTCCTAGCTTGGATAATCAACCCCTATGTATTATCTTCCCACCCTTGCAACTCAATGTGACTTGTGAGCTCAAGAGTGGAATGATCCAATGCACGCCAACTTTCCATGGAATGGTCAGTGAAGATCTGAACAAGCACTTTTCAAAGTTTTATCTAGTTTGTACCAATATGAAGTCACCGGGAGTCTCGGAGGAGGACTACAATTTAAGGTCATTTCCATTTTCACTACGATATGCAGTAAAAAACTGCTTGTATTACCTTCCACCCGGTTGCATCACCTTCTGGATGGGCATGAAGCGTTGATGTCTCGAGAAATACTTTCCAACTTCAAAGTCTCTAGGTCTAAAGAAGCATCTTTCCAAAATATCTCAGTTCACAAATAAATTCCTTTACAAGCATTGGGAAAGATTTAAGAGGCTATTGGCGAGCTATCTATATTATTCGTTCAAGGAGGGCGCTTTGTTATACTACTTCTTCGAAAGGCTATGTGATGATGACAATCCGAATGGTGAATGCCGTGTGCAACAGTTCAATTGCCAACAAAAGTCTGAAGGATATGATGGCGCTCTTCGAAGAAATGGAAATTGGAACGAGGTAGTTTGGTACTACATCTTGAGTGAAGGCCATGGATGAGCCATCCCAATTTCCCAAGCTTGAAGATCAAGTCCAAGCGCTTGCTTCTATGATGAATAAATTCATGAAGGGAAGAGTTCACCGAGTCAAGGTATGTGGAATTTGTAGTCTCGATCATCACACCGAAGCTTGTGCACAAATGGGGAAGACTTGGAAGAGGTGAATGCATTGGACTTCAATGGTGACAATAGGTAATAACTTGGTAAGGAAACAACATTAACAAAAAACAACATCAACAAATGTTTTGAGGGAACCAAGGAGGGCAAGACCCCTACGTGAATACCTTCAGCCCTAGGTACCTCGATCACCCCAACTTTTGTTGGCACAAGGAGAATCAAGTTCAAGGGTATAATCGACGTGGACAAGCTCCACCTCAACCTTATCCAATGGGAAAAAGACATACCAAAAACAATGCCTACCTCTACAAGTCAGATCATGAAGAAATTTTGAAAGCTATTTTTCAATTGGAAAAGAAACAAGATGTTTTCGTAGAGCGAACAAGGTGTAAGATTGAAGATCTCAGGTCTAGGGATTTTTCAAGCATAAAAAACCTTGAAATCCAAGTCAGGAAACTCGCCACCTCGGTGAGCCAACTTGGGGCCAAAGAGTTCGACGAGCTCCCTTCCCAACAGGAGATCAATCCGAGAAATGTTAGCTCATCAAATTTAAGAAGCGAGAAGGAAGTGAAAGAGCTGGAGAAAATCTTGCAAGAGGATGAATTTCTAGTGGAAATCAATAAAACCAACTTGGAGGAGCGTGAGATAGTTGTGGAGGAGGAGCCCATCAAAGATTTTCCCACACTCGAGACAAGGGTGAATCCTCCACCACTTTTCCCTAGTGGAATTAAGGGAAGGCCGAATGTGACAACCAATGATGCACAAATTTTCAAGATCTTCAAGAAGGTTGAGGTTAGCGTCCCACTTTTGGATTTGATTGAACATGCTTCCTCTTATACAAAATTTTTGAAAGTTTCATGCTCTAAGAAGAGGAAGAAACCAATTAGGAAGGTAGGGAAATTGAAAATAGGAGAGTGGCCATTCTTAATCATAGGAATGTGCCTAATAAATTTGATGATCCCGGTATGTTTTCAATTCCTACTTCCTTAGGTGGAAAATTGGTGAAAAATGCTATGATTAATGTAGGAGTATCTATTAATGTGATTCCTTCTAGCCTTTATGAAAATGTAGACATAGGTGAGCTTAAGGAAACTAGGGTAATTTTCCAATTAGTCGATCACTCATAAGCTGGTCCTCGAGGTTTATTTAAGGATATGACCTGCCCCCTCCCGACGTCGCTAATAAATAACCTTTTCACGGGAGATCTACTAAGACGAGAGAGGGACGTGTATCAAAGATGAAATTTGTATGTTGCTCTTATTCCTACTGCTACACTACCAAGAATGGTAGATAGTGGAAAGTAACGGAATTGTCCAAAGAGATGTTAGGAATCTAATAATCAACTAAACACAATTGTGGCTAGGTCGTCAATCCGACCACATGTTAGGAATAAACAGTGTTGTGAAAACAGTCATAGGGGGAGTTTGTACTAACAACTACTAGCATGCAATTGATCACGCGAATTAACAATATAAACTAACACTCGAGGATTATTTGCATAACATGGTCAATGTCATTCTGTTCATAGATTTCATCAAATACATGAACTAAACCCTATTCTAGTGAGTTTGACACGTGGTGCAGAAAATGGTCAAAACTTTCCCTATCTGTCACATAAAGGTGCACGTATAAAATATTTCACTGGCCTCGCCTCCACAACTAGGAGAGTGCAACAACAGCTATGGCTCATTGCGTATGTCTGATTCTTCCACTTGTAATTAAGTCCAGGGTGGAATGAACTACTCCTAGGCTTACAAAGGCAAAGGAAGTATTCGTCTTATCTATGGCTCTAGGATCAAAAAAATAATCCTAGTTTACTACCTAATCTATCTCTACCCGCGACCCTTCGGACCTTTTTGGTTGGCTAACTAGATCATGGTCGACCATTACGATTAATAACAATAACTTTCATGCACACGACCAGTTCAGACTATCGTCACCGCAAGCGCATCTAGGTTTCCTTCACAGGGGGGGACACCAATAGTGCACCAACATGAAAGTAGACTTAGTTGTGTGACAAAAAAGTGTGAAAATCATGCAATTCACAATAATAAGAACACCCTAACATAATAATCACAAAACACATATAAATAGGTAGATCTAGAAAATAAACATTAACACATGAATAAAAATACTATCCCCAAGTTAGATCCCTTCTCCGTAAGAATTGAACCCAAGTATTTCATAGTATTCAAAAATTTTGGCCAAAAGAATGATAAAAAGATGAAACGAAAAGAACCTAGAGAGAAGGAAGAGTATTTTCTTTCTCTAGCCTCTTGAGATCTAAAAATGAACCTAAAATTAAAACCCTAGTATAAATAGGTCCATATATACAGTAGCAGGGAATTGGGCTAAAAATAGGCCCAAAATAGGCCAAAAAACCCTAGCAGCCACAACTGGCGTGATGGGTGGTTTATGACACTGCCTGTGCCGGTGCAAGATGTCGGCTCTGGCACGGGCCATGTAGGTTGTGCCAGGGCGGGATGTTGGCTTTGGAATGGTGCATTCCCCTCATGCTAGTATGGTCTGTGTCAGCCGGCACGAGCCGTCGATCAGTTCTCCATTTTTGCTTCTTTTGAACTGTGTCCTATGTCGTTTTGCTCGCCGTTAGCTAGAACCTAATTTTGCTCAGTATCTCAGTGCACCGTACACCATTCTTCATACCCCATGGGATGGTCTTGACATTTGTGACTTGAAATTTCATGGGCCGTGTAAATCGGAACGTCCAGCTCCAATACTTAGCCGATTTTTGGAGTGAAAAGGTGACTTGGAGTGCATGGCCAGCCGAAACGGACACCGCTCATGCTGGAATTGACACGGCTCATGTATAGTGGTACAAGTAATTCCAAGGATCCTTGACATAGACCGTGTCATATGGTACTAGCCTTGCTAGCTTTGGCCTCGTGCTGAGCTTGTGTAGCCCGTGCCGGTCGTGGCTGGTTCACTCACCTAACTTCTTTGCTCCTCTATGAGTGAACCGTTAGTCCAATTTGGGAGTTCTTGTAGTTTATTTTACAGCGCTTGACGAAAAAAATCCAATAGTGACACCCTCAAGAGATGATTCTTCTTATATTTTCCCTATAATTTAGTGCAACCTCAAACAACGATCCCTCCGTTGCTCCTTTGGCCTTCTTGAACTTCGAATATGCCTTTCATGGTCCCAATTCCATCTATTACCATGCTTTGGAATTTGTAGCCTTCGATATACTACCATGCTTGCTAATTTGGTATCTTCTACCATTGATAAGATGTCAAAAGCATGTATTTTCCGAGGCATTTAACACCTCTTTAGTTTTTTTTGCTGGAAGATTGCTAGATTTAGGTGGGTTTACATTATAAGGGGTTTAGATAAACATTTTCGGTTGTCGTATCTAAATCCTTCATTTTGTAACCTAGGTTGAGTCTAATGGATTTTTGTACACATATTTATGGTCATGGTTGTGATTAAATATTCAAGAATGAAGATTCACAAGGAAATAAGGGTTTAGAAGTGAAGGCCA
>JAULKJ010091969.1:0-15713 GCA_032355405.1 Rubia balearica | reverse complement strand
TTGCCATCGATTCAAACTGCACTCTGCCGCCTGCAACCCTAGCCCTCCCCCTTCTCTGGCACCACCAATTCGCCACCCTTGCCACTGATTCGAACACCTTTCACCACCGCTCACACCCTAAACTGTGGCCACCTCTAACCCTAGCCCTCCTCCCGCCTTTGCCACCACCCTCGCCACCAATTCGAACACCGCTCCTCACAAACAAAATCGCCGGCGCTTGCAACCCTAGCCCCCCCACCTCCTCCACCATCGATTGACCACCCTCTCTACAGATTCGAACATCACTCGCCACAGCTCACACCTAAACCGCCAGCGCCTGCAACCCTAGCCCCCCATCACCTCCGCCACTAACGATTCGCCACCCTCGCCACATCTTTGAACATCGCTCACACACCCCTCCATCCACCTCAACCCTCATCAGCCACCCATCACGCCCTCTAATTCTCAGAAGGCAAATCTCTATTATCGCCGCCCCCAAGAACAGCCTCAAACGCCTCTGTAGGCGAATCACTATGGCGTGGCGGCGGGGACGAATGAAAAATGACGAGAGAACTGTTTTTAATTTTTAATTTTTAAAAATTAAAGGGTCAATTGGTCTTTTCAACAAAATCCGGCCATGAATGGTTGATTAAAATTTCAGCCGAGTCAAGGGTTATTTTGGCACTTTCTGAGATTGCGGGGTTTTGTTGCCACTTTCAGACTAAAGTCATGGTCATTTTATCACTGCACTCTTTATTCTATATAGAGCAAATGAGACTTTTTATTCAAGACAAGTTGCGCAGATAAAACATTTATCTTAATCGGAACCAGTGAAAATTATCCATAACAATTTAAAAACCCATGATTACCTTTTAAAAATTCTTATTGCAATCAGTTTGATTCTGATTCTAATATGATCGATCAGTTACCGTCTTAATGTTGTTTCTAACATTATGATCGTCAATTTTATAGTTTGATTATGATCTAGTAATTAGGATATATAGTAATAGTCTGATTGTGATTTGTAATTAGAATGGCAATTGGTCAGTATCGGACTAAATTCGAGCTAGAAAGTATTTTATACAAGGTGTTTAACGAGTTCATCAGTTCAAAATCAACTCATTCAAAATGCGTGCAGACGTGCAGTGCACGTATGTTCAAGATCAATTTGTTCAAAATGCAAGCAAGAAGTTTGATAAACGTGCGTTCAAAATCAACTCATTCAAAATGCATGTGAGATGTTTGATAAGTGCACGTTCGAGATAAACTTTTAATTGAACTAGCTTGTTCATGAATCGCAGGAACTCAACTTGAAGCAAAAAATTAATGATCACAAGTTAACCAAGAATAAAACTATCGTTAAAGAAGGAAATACATGTATGGAACTCTCACCAGAATCTAGTGATTATCTTGGATAACTTTAGGATCTCTTCAAGATAGATTTCTTGACTGACCTTTCTTCACCACAAAACTCGTCGCCGAGAGAAGATGAGAAAGGGGTATAACACCCCTTACATCGGTCTGATTCGATCTATTTTATTGAACCGAATTGGTTTATGAGCACCCCTACATGTAAGCAAATAAGTAATTAAAGTAGCATGAAAAAAGGAAAATTAAGAAAACACTGATTGAAATCAAATAATTCAGGTCCTCACTTTTGTAGTTTGATTGTGATCATGTAATTAGGATGCCAATAGTTCGATTGTGATCTTCTTATTGGAATGGCAATTCGACAGTTTTGGGCATAATTCAAGTGAGAAAGTATTTAATTCAGGGGTGTTTAGCGAGTTGATCAGTTCATGGTCAACTCATTCAAAATGTCCGATAAGCACACATTCAAGATAAACTCGTTTAAAATGTGTGTGAGATGTTTGATAAGCACACGTTCGAGATCAACAATTAATTGAATTAACTTGTTCATGAATCGCTCAAACTTAACTTGAAGTGAAAAATTAATGATCACGAGTCAAAAAGAAAACAAATATCGTTAAAGAAGAAAATACGTGTATGAAACTCTCACCGACAACTGGTGATTATCCGGGATAACTCTAGGGATCTCTTCAAGATAGATATCTTGACTAGCCATTCTTCACCACGAAATGCGTTGCTGAGAGAAGATGAGAAAGGGGAATAACACCCCCTATATCGGTCTTATTCAAACTATTTTATTGATCTGAATTGGTTTATGGACACCCCTACATGTAAGCAAATAAGTAATTAAAGTAGGATAAAAATAGAAATTAAGAAGAAAAGAAAGATTGCAATCCAATAATTCATTACTTTTATGGTTTGATTGTGATCATGTAATTAGTATGGCAATAGTTTGATTGTGATCTTGTGATTGGAATGGAAATTCGACAGTATTGGGCAAAACTCGAGTTAGAAAGTATTTAATTCAAGGGTGTTTAGCGAGTTGATCAGTTCATGATCAACTCATTCAAAATGCGTGTAGACGTACGATAAGCGCACTTTCAATATCAACTCGTTCAAAATGTGTGTGAGATGTTTGATAAGCACAGGTTCGAGATCAACTTTTAATTGAATTACTTGTTCATAAATCGCTCGAGCTTAACTTGAATCAGCAAAAAATTAATGATCACGAGTCGAATAATAATACCAATATCGTTAAAGAATAAAATATGGGTATGGAACTCTCACCGGCAACTGGTAATTATCCGATGTTCCGAGATAATTTTAGGAATCTCTTCAAGAGAGATTTATTGACTGGCATTTCTTCCCCACAAATTGTGTTGCCAAGAAAAGATGAGAAAGAGGAGTAACACCCCCTGCATCGGTCTGATTCAATATAATATATTGATTCGAATCGGTTTATGAACACCCCCTACATGTAAGAAAATAAGTAATTAAAGTATAGTGGGAAAAGAAAAATGGAGAAGAAAAAAATTTAAACCAAAAATGCAGATAGCTGAAAATATTTACTTCATAATTAATTTAAAAATTCAAGGTCATACATATAAACATAAGCTCTCTTTTTTAAAAATTCCTTCATATTAATTTCTTCATAATTAATATAAATCGTATTTCAAACACGGAATGCAAACGTGCGCGTTACGTGCGAGATTGAACGTATAATGACGTTCATGTAACGTGTAAGATTTAATTAAAGATATGATACATGAACAATGGTTGAATATATTTTATTAGAATCTTGCATGTATATTGATGTTCATGTAACGTGCAAGATTTATGCAATGATATGATATGTGAACAATGGTTGTATACATATTTTTTCAAATCCTAATAGGCAGTAGAGGATGAAATATAAGTTCTAATACCTTCGTAGCATAAAAAAGAGTCTATTTTTCAATATTGATTTCAGCAATACAAAGTGAACCCTTTTTATTTTTGGGATAGGGAATGCACAAGAATAATGTTGAAGTGCTGCTTTGGGACGAGGATTTCTTAGCTCATAGTTGTCTTTCTTTGTATATGTTAGAATTTGATTTTCACTGACATTGGCTACTTTATTTCAAGCCTATTGACTGGATTACTCAGTCACAGTTAGTTTCAGAGAGTCTCTCCAGTCTCCGATCACATATTTTCTTAAAGTTACAGTAGCACTACTATTTAATTTATTAAAAACCCAGAAGATTATTGTGTGAATTTATTATGTGCTAATTGAATATTCCATAATTCTGTGTGAATTGATTATAGTGAGCATTTAAAAAAATTAGCAGGGTTTAAATATTGTCGTATTAAGCATTCAATTTGTTTTGCCTCTCTTATTCGCCCTTTCCCATCACCGCAACCCCCCCCCCACATAACGTCCTGTATCCGCCACTGAATACATATATCGAACTCTCAATGGCAACTGGTGATTATCCGATGATCCGGAATAACTTTAGACATCTGTTCAAGATTGATTTCTTGACTGACCTTTCTTCACCACGAAATGTGTTGATGAGAGAAGATGGAAAAGGGGAATAACACCCCTATATCGGTCTATTTCAATCTATTTTATTGATTCGAATCGAATCGGTTTCTGAACACCCCCTACATATAACCAAATAAGTAATGAAAGAACGATAGGAAAAGGAAATTAAGAATAAAAATATTGCAATCCAATATTTTAGATAGCTAAAATATTTACTTCATAATTAATATAAAAATAAAAGCTCTCTTCTTTTTTTCTTAGATTCCTTCATATTAATTACATCATAATTAATATTATTTGTATTTCAAACACAGAATGCGAATGTGCACTTTACGTGCGAGATTGCACGTATAGTGACGTTTATGTAATGTTCAAAGTGCGTGCGAGGCGTTTGATAAGCGCACGTTCAGGATCAACTTTTAATTGAATTAACTTGTTCACGAATCGCTCAAACTTAACTCGAATCAGAAAAAAAATTAATGATCACAAATCGAACAAGAAAACAAATATCATTAAAGAATAAAATTCGTGTACCAAACTCTCACCGGCAACTAGTAATTATTCTACGATCCGGGATAACTTTAGGGTATATTTCTTGACTGACCTTTCTTAACCATGAAATGAGTTACCGAGAGAATATGGGAAAGGGAAATAACACCCTCTACATCGGTCTGTTTCAATCTATTTTATTGATCCGGGTCGGTTTATGAACATCCTCTACATATAACCAAATAGTTAATTAAAGTACGATGGAAAAAGGGAAATGAAAAAGAAAATTAATGAAATCCAATAATTTAGATAGCTAAGACATTTACTTCATAATTAATATAAATATACAAGGTCATACATATACACATAAATCTCTTCTTCTTCTTTTCAGATTCCTCTCTATTAATTACTTCATAATGAATGTCAATCGTATTTCAAACACCGGAATACGAACGTGCACTTTATGTGCGACATTGAACATATAGTGACGTTCATGTGACGTGCAAGATCTATGCAAGGATATGATACATGAACAATGGTTGTATATATTTTATTAGAATCTTGCATGTATAGTTCATGAAAAATTATTGCAAGATTTATGCAAAATTATGATACGTGAACAATGGTTGTATATATTTTTTCAAATTCTAATAGACAGTAAAGGATGAAATATAAGTTTGAATCATGTAATTATTCTAAATAACGTGAAATTTAAAGTATTTTTTAAATAAACATAAAAATTAGGCGCGCAAAATGCACATCCGACTCACACATAACTTGTAGAAACCATTGATGGCAAATAAGGATAGCTTGCTGATGCAAACTTACAAGGTAAAATGTTTGAGGAAAATAAGCTTGAGAACTGTTCGTATATATATCGTTATATTTATTTGCATTAAAATATTACATTATGTTGAGTGTAAAAGTACAATTAAAATACCAACCCGTGTATTTTCCAAAATACGGGATTTAACGATAACATAGATATTTTTATTCTAATTACTTATTTTAGGTTAAGTGTCAGGAAATATACAATTTCTAAACTCTTAGAGTTCGTCTCTTGAAAGACGGTCTTTTCATAAATCATGGAAAGACTAAGGTTTAAAGTGTAAATTAGAAGAAATGAAAGTAAAATTTTCGGGTTGTATGAATCGGGTTATAAATTTTATAACTACATGTTGCATAATAAAATTTTAATATTACAACTAAGACCTCTTACCTTTTATTATTCTAATTAAACTTTGTCTTTCCATAAGTTTATGGAAAGACAGTCTTTTCCAAGACTTTGCCAAACTCTTATGTCGCAAAAAATTTAAATTAAAACTTATAATCACACACAGCCCATAACAAAATATAATCTGACACTAAAAGTAAAATAATATTGAATTATTAAAAGATCATATATCGAGAACATCTACTATCAAAGTACAACGAGTCTCTAGAGTGTGCAATAAGGGAAGTGTGAGCAACCACAAGGATTAGTGTGATTGAGAACCCATACCTTTCTGACCATCTTTGATCGTTGAACATCGTCCATGTTGGAACATGCATTATCAGTTTCCGATAGTTCATGAATTTTAGCTCCAAATGCTACATAATTGCTGGTGAGTTTCTCTTTATCTTTCTCCACTTCTTCATCTTCACTCCATGAAGTTACATATGATCTTCCTTGCTTTTTCGAACATTCAGCCTGGATGTGTCTGTATCCCTCACATTCTCTGCATTGAATCCTTCCTAGCTGCTTTGTTTCTCCACTCTAATTTCTTGAGAATAGTTTATTGGTTTGTTCCATTCGTATTTAATGGTTATTTCCAAAGTCTTGTGCCTGAGGTCTATGTCACCAGATATCTCTTGTGATTTTTTATTCACCACCTTCTTCAGAATTCTTGAGAAATTCTTAGTGATAAACACATGTTCTTCAATACCGCCATCGCTATCAACTACCAGGGTAATCTTTGACGATGAGATTTTGAAAGCTAACACTTTTTGTGCTTTCTTCGTAGGCTGTTCTATTGTCATCTCATAGGTTTCCAGTGTTCACATTAATTCATCTAATGTCATGGTGGCCACATTTGTAGCTTCTTCTATTGCTAAAACTTTCATAGGAAACCATTGAGGGAGTGATCTCAAGTTTTTTTCACCAGTTTGGACTGTTTGTAGGTTTTTCCAAGTTGGTACGCCATATTGGTGATATCTTATAGTTTTCCATTGAACACAACAATTGTATCATCCTCTTCCATCTTCAATACTTCAAACTTTGGGGCTAACATTTGTAATTTAGATTCACATACATGACTTGTACCTTCATGCACTGTCTGCAAAATATTCCATGCTTTCTTTGCCTTATTACATGTAAAGATGAGTTTAAACTGATTTCCATCCACTATTGTGAAGATCACATTTAAAGCTTTAGAATTCTTCATTGAGGCCTTTAACTCATCTGTAGTCCATGATGACTTAGCTTTGACTTTAAGCTTCTCCAAACTGGATATACCTTCTTTCAAACTAGATTCTGCATCTTCAGTTGGCGAATTCCATTTTATTTCAACACAGTGTCGTGCCTATTCATCCAATGATTTTATGAAAACTCTCATGCGGGTCTTCCAGTAGTTGTAGTTTGTCGCCATTGGTAAATCAAATCTCACTTTCCTTGACACAACCATGGTAAGAAAAAATGGCTCAGCTCTAATACCAAATGAAAGTTTTTTTTACTTAATTATCAGTTATTACTCAATGTTACAACATGTCTTATCTACCCAAGTATGCAATAAATTAAAACATAAAGACACGAGACTTGGTTAAGTAGTTCGGCGAAATTCCCTACATCTGCGGGTCCGGACCACTTCAGAAAGAATCTATTAATCAGAAAAGCTACAATACAAAGTACATCATACAATTATACTTATCCTATCTAATTATAACGTATGAATTCTGCAAGCTCCCCTTGCTACCAATCCGTCTGGATCAGACTTCCTCTGACCTCGAAACTCGTCAATGTTGGATCTTCTCCTCCCAAAAACTTAAGGTATACGATTCTGAATTTGATCACAAGGTTAATGATCATGTTGAAACATAGACGAAAGCTATGGAGCACTTCTCGAAATATATGAAAACCTGGATGCAGATCTGCTTCAATTGAAGGCATTAAGTAGCTCAGCCAGAATATCTTAAATTTATCCCAGTCGCACACATCAAATTCTATGCAATGATAATCCTTTCTCCATCTCAAATTAAGATTACAATCAAATCCCTTGGAGATGGAATTATCAAATCTAATATCCTAAAGAAATAAATTGAATATATCTCATCCAATCAAACCAAATCCTTTTTGAAAATATATTACCGAATCAATTCCAAATTCTTTAAATCCAATCCAATCAGACAAATATAGGAATCGATATATTTTTCAATCATAACTCATGACGGAATATTTCATCACCGATATCATCATGAAATTCCTTAAACCATAGGATTTCCTTCTTTGATGTTATTCCATATTTACATAATTTTCAAAAATTGCCAATTAACTAAATATGGACTTTACACACGTCATTACCGATAAATGTGCGTCTAAAATATCTAAAATTTTGGTTTTACCTTAATTTATCAATTATTGTGACTATGTTCCAACATCATTTATCCAACCAAGTATGTTAGGAAAAAAAAAGAACACACTGACTTGATTACACAGTTCGGTGAAACTCACCTACATCTTCCGGGTCTAGCCTAGTTCAGAACAAATCCACACAATCATAAAGAGATAGTACAATGCACACCATACAACTATACTTATCTTTTCTAATTACAACTGGATTTTGCATGCTCCCCTTGCTACCAGACCACCTTGATCAGACTTCATCTAACCTCGAAACTCTTTGACGCTGGATCTTCTCCTCCCGAGGAATTAAGGCATACGATTCTAAACTTTCATCAAAGAGTTTTGATCATGTTGGAACACATACTCAAAGCTCTTAGCTACTCTGAATATACAAAAACCTGAATGCATTTTTTTCCAATTACATCCGTAAGTAGCTCAGCCAGAATGTCCACATATTTAAACATGTCGCATGTAACATATTTATGTGCGAATGAAATTCCTTCCCCACAAAATATTATAATAACAATTAAATCCCTTGGATATAGGAATTACCAAATCTAATCACTTAAAGTAAGGAACTAGATTATTTCGTCCATGTCTCTACCATAGCTGAATATTCTCATATCAATTCCAAATTCACAAATTTGAGCCAATCCCATAAATATAGGAATTGATAAATTCTCCAATCAAAACCATCCTGGATGAAATATAGCTCTTCTTTAGTTTCATCTCAAATTTCCTAATATCGCCAAACATTCCTTCTTTGATGTTACAACATAACAGTTCCATATTTGCATAGTTATGGACTTTACAATCTTCCCCTTTGGCATTTTGTGGACTTATCAACCTTTTGGACTTTAAATCAACAACAATGCAAATAGAACAATCAAACTAAAAAATCATGGATTTTGGAACATGAGCTAAAATTTTTAGCTCCCCCTAAATTCTACAGCTCCAAAACAAGTATACCTCAACATCCATGTTGAAACATCAATAGAGTGTCAATAACCAAAAATTTCACAAAACCGTTAAACCCATATTGGAACATCAGTCAAACTATCGTAAATTCGAGAATACAAAATTAAAAGTATCCGATTCTGTCAAGAAAAAAAAAATTCTCCAGAAATCCAAAATAACTAACAAGAAATCCAATCTGACAGAACTCCAGAAATTCACATGTCCAAAATACTCCCCCTTGGGGCCATAAAATGTGCCAAAAAACATAAGAAAAAGCAGTTTATAGTAGCCAATCAGGCTTTATCATCAACATCCATCTATGCCAACTCAGCCTCCAAAGCAGTAATCTGGACTTGAAGAGCAGCAATCTTAACTTTCACAGCCACCTTTTTTGCTTCCTTAGCCTTCTTCACAGCATCACCCGAGGAGCTACCAGCTTCAGAGACTGAAAAGGTCAAATCACGTATTTTCCTAGTAGAGAAGGTACTGGAGTTGGTTTTAAACAAAGTGGTGGCAACAATCACATCATCATTTTTAACCTGCACCTTACCAAGTTTAGCCAATGCTGAGATAATGCAAGGATGTGGCAGAGATTTCTTCATCCTTGAGGAGACAGCCTGGAACATAATATGCTCTTGGATGATTCGGTCCAAATTGACTGGAATTTTCTTCCCAATGCAGTGTAGTAGTTTTGCTATCTCTCTTATCAAGGCTGAGGTGTTGGTAGATGGAATCCAGCAATTTATAGCAATTTGTGATTAACAAAAGTACCTACTGGTTAGGCTTGACATGGAAACATCCCCCTGCTTCGGCCATTTAGTCACTAAGCCTTCTGTGATTTCAGTCAATATCTGATCATTAGTCCCCTTCATATCCTCAGCATAAGCAGTTACGAACTCAGGAGCAGACAAAACTAAGGACCTTGTTGATCTTTTTATCTCCAATTACCTTTCCTCGTACATACACCCAACCATAATAATCAGAATCAACATCCAAGTTTTCTATCATTATATTGGCATAAAACTCCTGTACCAACTCCCTATTGTATTCCTTGAACACTATAGTTGTAGTTGTATACCCAAAATAATAGAGAAAGGTTGTAAATCCACTTGCCTTGCAAGATTCTAAGTTCAGGGGTCTCTCTGATATAATGTTCTTCCTACTGATGGTCTCCCAGTTGTCTTGAAAGTCAACATCAAACCCTTGCAGATGAAGTTCTCCCAGAACTCTGCCCAGCTTCCTTCTTCACCTTATTTTTCTTCTCAGTATGAACTGATTCTGCAGCAGCCTTCTCAGCTTTCCTCTTGAATCTTCTCGTCCTTGTTTGAGAAAATTCCCCCAGCACCTCATCACTAGTATAAACCAGGGTCTGCACATTCTTTTCCTGTGTTGGAACATCGGTTCCAACTTCAACATCCTCTACATATTCCTGTATTGGAACATCCTCTACTTCAATAACTTTAACTTCTCCAGCACTCTCTTGGCCTGATGTTGGAACATCATCAAGACCTGCTTCACTTTCATCTCCCCCTATCTCCATCTCAGGGGTCAATACTTTATTATCTTCTCCAGGCCTTTCTTCCTCCAGTGTTGGAACATAATTAGTTCCTTCCCCCACATCATAATCTTCTTCATTTACTGATATTTGAACATCAGTGACACCAGCATCATCAGTATCATTAATCTCCATATCCACAACATATTTTTCTTCATTCCCAGCCTCTCTGGCTTCCAAATCTTCATCATCAGATACAATTTCTATAATTGTGGGGGGGGGGGCACATTCCTAAGTCTCTCAATCTCCTCTAAAACCTCATGGTTAAAAAATTGAACTACTTTGTAATCAGAAGATCTTAATACCCCAAATATGTCAGGTCACTCAAGCATTCTCCTCAGCTTAAATCTCCTTGTTCCAGAGGCTCTAGTGTATATGCACATAAATTTTCATCCCTCATGAGTATTATAAGCTCAGTAAGATTAGGGTTCAAGTCTTCCATATACTGAATCTCTCCAATAATACCTTCAAGCAGGTGACTTGAATCATACACATTTATCTTTCCCGAAAATGACTTATAACCTCTCAAATCTACCCTCTTATCATGCTTCAGATAATACTCGATACAATCATCAAAAGATTTAAACCACTGACCATTAAAAGTGAAAGAGTTATCTCTGTAAAACTCATCTTCTAGTATTGAAGCATTTTCCGGTCGACCTGAAGACACTGCTTCTACCCCCAATTCTCGAGCACCCTCCCAGGGTTCCAACATTGCGCTCTCTGTAAGATTGTTTTCCTTGTCAAAATTTTATAACAGCTTCTTGAAGACTTCTCTTTTCTCATGTTGAGGATTTTTGTGATGTTGCAAGTAAGTTTCTGAGAGTTCTAGATGTATTTTACTTCTTCGTCGTGAGTTTTACAAAAAAAAAATCCGAGCACAATCTCAAGAAAATAGGGAGAGAAGTTGCAGGGGAAAAATAGGGAAGAAGATGGAAAGTTAAAATTTGAAAAGTTATTTTCCTTTCTCAAACAATGCACCTTTCTTTTTCTCTTCCCAAGGTAATTATTACCCCTTTTTAACTTCCAACTGTCAAATCCATCAATTTCATTTAACCTTCCAAGTTTCCATATTCCAACATGCACACACCATTTCATCTTTTTGTCTTTTTCTTATTTTTATTTCTATATTTTTTGTGTTTTTCTAATGTGTACACAAAATAAAAAATATCTAAAATTAACTAAAAGCTTGTAAAGCAGTACCTCAAATGTGGCATACACCAAGGTGTTGCCTGAGGAGTTCAAAGGTGGCTGAATCTAATGGTATATTAAAAATATTAGTAAATTATTCCGATGTTGGAACATAAGCCACCATGACTTCCTTTCTTTCAACAAGATCTCGAATAAAGTTGTTCCTTATCTGAAGTTGGAACATAAGCCACCGTGACTTCCTTTCTTTCACATACCCTACACTGAAACATATGTTTGGTCGACTAGCTGTAAGATACAATAAGCTCCCAATCATACTCCTGTAAAATTTCTGATCAACTACAATACCTTTCTCATCCTTCACCAATTTATCTGTGACCCTCATTGGAGTTCGAACTGGTCGAGAATTGCTAAAGCGAAATCGTTTTACTAAATTCATAGCATACTTACTCTGATTTATAAATAAGCCATTCTTTTCTTGCTTAACCTGAAGTCCTAGAAAATAGATAAGTTCGCCAACCATTCTCATCTCGAATTCATCCTGCATTAGAGTGGCAAAATCAGGTACCATAGATGGTGAGGTAGAGCCAAATACAATGTCAACTACTCAAATTTGAGCAATCAAGATTTTTGATGACGTGACCAGCACAAACGATCTACTCCCCCTCGACGATAACCTTTCTTAATAAAAAATAGTTAGTAAATCGCTCATACCATGCTCTTGTCACCTGTTTCAGACCATATAGTGCCCTTTTTTAGTCTGTACACATGATGTGGATAGTGAGGATTTTCAAATCTTTTTGGTTGTTCAATATAGACTTCTTCATTCACCATGTCATTCAGAAAGGCACTTTTAACATCCATCTGGTACAATGTAAAGTCCAATGTACATAAAATAGCAAGTAAAATACGAATAGATTCTAACCTGGAAAATGGTGCAAATACTCATCCAAATCCACTCCTTCCACCTGGGGTGGGAAAAAAAATCAAAAACTGAATTATCCAAATTCGAATAACCCGAACTAAATTTAATATACGGTTTCCGGATATCCAAATTGAATAAACTGAATTCTAAATATGGTTTTTCGATCGGTTTTGGACATTAAAACTCAAACTGAAACCCGAACCGAATACCGAATTGTGATTAATTAAATAAATTAAATACTCCTTCCATCCCTCAATAAACTTCCTATTTTCCTTTTTGTAACTCCCACTATAAACTTCCTAATTCTAAACATTATACATTTAGCCATAAATATGTGGTCACAACTCTTAATTTCATTTGATTTATGTAGCCCCACTCTCATCACTCATTTAAAAGATGTCACATATACTTGTCTTAAAATTTATGCAAAAAGCAATTGGGAATTTTAAAGTGGGCGGAGGGAGTATATGTATATATATATAATAATTAAATTTTAAAACAACAAAATTAAATTTATAAATAAATTTAAGGTGGAGGACTAATATTTATATTTAAAAATTATCCCCAAACTCTAAAACTTAAGTTAGTTTGGGGAAATAAGTAAATAACACAAGTTACCCTAAGTAAATTTGTGGAGTGCTTGAAAGTGAAGGTGAAGGTGAAGGTGAATGTTGAGTGCTTGAAGGCTTGAAGAATGTGTAGGTTTTGAAGATGAGTATTAAAACAAATTATTTTTCTTTAATCTTAAATGTAATGCTAAAATTGTTATGGTTGAATTTGTATTGTACTTGTTAGATTTTTATTTTAAAAACTTGATTTTGATGATGTAGAAATTAGATTACATGTTTTTATTTAATTTTAAATTAAGTTATACGATTTTAGTAATTATTTTTAAAAAAATAATACTCAATTCGGTTTATTCGGGTTGAATTCGGTTTCATTTCAAACCGAAACTGAATTCCGAATTCGGTTCGAATAATTTGGGTTATTGGGGTCGGCTTCAATTTTGGGCTTTTTAGGGGCAAAACCAAATAGCACGAATCGAATAAATCGAAAATCAAAAACCGATTTCCACTATAGGTGTGTTTTACAGGGTCTATAAAAGTTTTGCTTATAAGCAAAACACATTTTTAGTATTTGATAAACTGCTAAAAAATATTTATTTAAGAAGGAAAGCTATGTTTTTGGAAAAAAAACATAAATTGACCTCCTCGCTTTTAAAAAAAGCCAAAATATGACAAAATAAATCTATGTTGCTTATAAACACAACTTTATTAACAAACCATATAACAACCATCTTCTTTGGGTTCAGTAGTCTGCTTTTAGCTACCCAAAATCTGGAATATATATAAAAAGACAAACCATATTTAAGATGGATACAATTCCATCAAAGGGACGATTAATAAAAGACAAGAGAACCCTAATTTTCACTTGTCAAATGATATACAATTATCTATCAATGTGATTAAGAGTAATCAAACTACAAATATGTTCTTCCAACCCGGTTCTGGTCAATTGGTCATCCATCTCTTCGTATCAGAATAAGGCGTAATAACTTCATTATTACTAGACACATTCTCACCGAGAGGACAACCAGACTCTATAACAGTACCCCAAATGACAAACTTTCAATCCTAATATTCCGGTTACCACTAGTCCCCGAAATAGACATACTCCAGACATTTCCGGCAATATTATTAGACAAAGGATCACTCGAAGACCAAATACTATACATTTCGAAATCAAAGTAAAGAGAGCGCTTACTTGGAATGCTAAAGAAAAAGACAATGCTAGTGACAGGAGAAAGATAAAGAAGCCTAAATATCTCAAGAAACCAGGCAATGTTTGAAACTCGAGGAAGCTAAAAGGCAAGACAAATAGAGAGAAATGCCATCGTTAAGACATATTTTAAAACTGAAACCCCTAAAATCATTTTCCAAGACAATGAAACGATACAGTTGTCAAATCAATCCAGTTTTTCACCCAAATTGAGAAAATGGGAAAGAGACGACTTTTCAAAGGAAGAAAACTTTTCGAAAAAAAGAGCACCCACAATGATTATGTTAGAATCAGTCAAATGTCTTATTAGATATGGATAGAGTTTGATGACTAAATTAGAGTTATTCTAGTACCAGTCTTCCTTATCTATTTTGTACTCTATTTATTTTGAGTAGTAGTACAGAAATCATTGTGGGAAATCATTTTCTCATGGTATCAGAGCAAGTTCTGATCATAAATCCTAAACTCAATTTTTATTTTTTGTTTGGCCTCCTCCCTTCCTCTCATTTTCCAGCCGATCGAACCACCATCTATTTCCGGCCAACTTTCAGCGGCCTCCGACGTCATTTCCGTCCACTTTTCATGCATCTCTCTCCATTTTCCGGCATCCCTTCACCATTTTTTTCATCTTCTCAACAACTCTACATTTTCCTGTTAGCTCTCTAGTATTCGATGAGCTCTTCATCTCCGGTATCCATTATTTCTTGTTTCTCTTCATCTCTAGCAGTTCCGACCTTGGCCCTCTCTTCTTCTTCGGCCTCTCCGATGATTATCCTTGCTTCTTGGGAAACTTCCATTGGTGTTCTCCCTGAATTCGTCACTCTCTCATCTTTATTTTCAAGCAGACTCGCCCTATATCATCTCCACCGACAGGTCTACGACACGTCATCTCCAACGTTCAATTCATCTACTCTAGCAGCGGCTCTCCTCACATTGGTTCATTTTCGGTCATCGTTCTTTTACGATAACTCTCCAGCAATTCAGGCCCCAGCGTCCTTGTTCAGTAGACAACACGGCACATGAGATCCACCGACCTCGAGGCAACACTAGCGCGTTCTGACCTTCGCGCGTGAAATACACTCGCTCTCAGTATACTTCGCATCTCAACACTTACGCGTGACTTCCACGCACGAAAGATTCTCTTCACATATCCCAACACGCGTTTAACGGTGCTTTGACAAAAATTTATCCTTTGCTGATTTCTGATTTGCCCTCTCGAGGTTTGACATTTAAAGATATACTACTCCTTCTGTCCCCCTATTTGTGTCTTACCTGCCTTATTTGGTGTCCCTTTATTAATGTCTTATTTCCATTTTTGGTAAAAATTTTGAATGTGAAAAAAAAAGATGAAATATTTTTTGTTCACAAACCATTTTTATGCTATTTC
>JAULKJ010091541.1:0-15718 GCA_032355405.1 Rubia balearica | reverse complement strand
TTAAAAAGACACATGACACAATACCATTGGACCAAAATATACAATTTATCTCATTAAAATCTCCACCTCACCACATGAGACCCACCCATGTGATAAAGTGGAGCAAATGTGAGAGTCACCAATTCGGCTCTCTCCTCTTGAGTCACCCATTCTCTCTCCCAATGACTCCCCTTTGACTCACTCATTGTAGCATGTGACTTTCTCAAAAATCCCAATGACTCCCCCATTGTGGGTGCTCTAAAAAATCAAGCAATGTCACCAAAAAAAGTTACAAACATCAACTCATATCACCTGAAACTCACCTAGAAAATAAAAAAACATTAACATGGGAGAAAAAAAATATATCAACAATTTTTTTTTTCAAAAAATAAAACTACAAATATCAACTCATATCGCCCAAAAACTACAAACATCAACTCTTGTCACCTAAACCTTGCCCAAAAAATAAAAAAACATCAATATGAAAAAAAAGACACTACAAACATCAACTCCTATCACTCAAACCTCACCTAGAAAGGGAAAAATATCAACATAGAAAATAAAAACCACAACATCAACCTATATCATCCAAAAATCTGCAAATATTAATTCATATCACTTAAAATTCACCCAAAAAATTATAAACATCAACTGAAATTAACTAAACATCAACTAAATATCATAAAACATCGACAAGAAGATTAAATGGTCAAATTTTATAGCAATTTTAAAATATGAGAAAAAAACACTACAAACATCAACACCTATCACTCAAATCTCACCAAGAAAGGGAAAAACACCAACACAGAAAATAAAAACTACAACATCAACCTATATCATCCAAAAATCTGCAAACATCAACTCATATCACTTAAAATTCACCCAAAAAATTATAAGAATCAACTGAAATTAACTAAACATCAACTGAAAATCATATATCATCGACAAGAAGATTAAATTGTCAAATTTTATACCAATTTCAAAATATGAGGAAAAAGACACTACAAACATCAATTCTTATCACTCAACCATCACCCAGAAAGGGAAAAATATCAACAGAGAAAATAAAAACTGCAACATCGGCCTATATCATCCAAAAACACGCAAACATCAACTCATATCTCTTAAAATTCACCAAAAAAATCATAAACATCAACTGGAATTAACTAAACATCAAATGAAAATCATAAAACATCGACAAGAAGATTAAATTGTCAAATTTTATAGCAACTTCAAAATGTCACTAAAATCATAAACATCAACTAGAAACAACAAAATATCAACTGAAAATCATGAAGAAAAGGCGGTTAAATTGTCAAATTAAACATCAAATTCAAAATGTCTAACCAAAAATTATGAAAATCAACGGAACTAACAAAACATCAACGAAAAATCACAAAAACATCAACAAAAAATAATAAATTTAATTTAACCATCAATTAAATTTTTGAAAAAAAATAATAAATTTACTTGCAGGTGCGTGGCCTTCAATCGCTGAAGTGTGCAGGCGGCCAGTAATCTGCTCGTGTTGGCACTCGCGTCATCTTCTTTAAGCCGCACCCGCTGTATTTTGCGATCAGACCTCAGCTGCCGCATCCAGAAACTGCGGTCTGCTTCGCGGTTGCCTCGCCGGTGGAGCTAGGGCACAGTTTTTTGGCGAAGATTCCTTAAATTGCAGAGGCATCGACAACGATTATCGAAAACGTAGATCCGAGAACGTGTCTAGGACTATCGCGATGACAATTCCGACAAATCGAGCATCGAGCTAGGAGATTATCGACTGCAAAGATCGAGCTAGCGGAACTAAGCTAAAGAACAGAGAACATCGGAGGCGAACATAGCAGATTGACAAAGGCAGCGGAAATCCAAAATTTTTTGACAAGACCCCGTTCTCCAAACGGCTGGTCCGATGAAGGCGGTGGAAATCTGGGCAAATTATGGCGAAAATCTAGCGATAACTGCCGGTCATAGGCGGTTTCCGGCATCTCCGATCGTCGGAGGAGGAGGAAAGAAAAATGTAAAATGTAAAACTTTTGTGATATATATAGCAGTTTGATAATTACACAGTAGGTCCCTAAAATTTTCAGCATATTTTAAAAAAATTCCATCCCAAATGAAAGTTCTTATAATTGCATGATAATTCCTGGCCTAAAGTTTAAACTGTCTGAAACAAGACTTTGTGTAAATGTGTAACTAAAGATACATATTTTTATGTATATAAAAAAAAGAGCATGTCTTTTGAAAGATGACTTTTCCATAAATTATGAAAAAATCAAGGTTTAAAATGCAAATTAGAAGAAATTAAAATAAAATGTTCAGATTGCATTAATCGGGTTATAAACTTATAACTACTACATATTGCATAATAAATTTTTAATATTGCAACTAAAACCTCTTACCTTTTTGTAATTCTAATTCAACCCATGTCTTTCCATAGGCTTATGAAAAGACGGTTTTTCCCAAAACTTTGTCTAAAAAAAATTCTTAAAAAATAATAATTTAAAAATATATGTTATGATAAATCTAAAATCATCACATAATAATAATCTAACGTATATATTAAAGAAATTTAATGATTGATGTTGAGCTCAGTTTGACTTTAAAAGGTCAAATTAGACTCAAAGATCAGTGTGGGACGTAGGAAGTATATTTTAATTGAAATTACAATTGGTATTGTAAAATATATTATAATATCACTAAATAGTTGATAGCTGCAAGTAGTTGATAGGTGAGTAGATTGTACTACTGGTTTATTCGACTAGCAATTTGAATGAAATATTTGTGAAGTATCGGTTTATTTGATCAACGTTTATAATAGTTGTTTGTAGAATATAATAATTGAGTAATTGTACTCTCACTGAAAATTTTATAGTGAAATATCACAGTAAATGATGTGGTATTAATGAAAAGATCAAATTATACTAATTACATTTCTTGAAATGTGGAACTAACAATGGATATATTAGTCATTTTTCCAATGCAACATCATTCATTAGGTAGTTTCACTGAAAATATTATTGCTCAATTTAAATATATAGCCAATAGTAGATAATTTATAAAATTATACTCCCACGTTCTAGAAATGACTTTTTGCTTTTCTTTTAATCAGTCTCACAAATAGTTTTTCCCATTAAATTTTCCACTATTAAACTCAAATTTACAATTATTTGTAAATTTTTGACACCATTTACGACCTCACTTTGTCACTCATGAAAAAAATTACAAAAATTAATTGCTGACATCAAATTATGTTACGTCAACTTCCAAAAGCAAATAATAAGAAATTAATTGTTGGACAGAAGGTGTATTATAATAAATAAATAAATATATTAATATGATTTATTTGTATACATCAACTAATGATGAATATGATTTTTAAAATTACTATTATTTTACAAACATTTAAATATTTCATTAAATTCATATGATATTTATAATTTAAATTAATATTAAAACAATCACTCACTAGTTAAAATAATTTTTAGAGAGCTAACTCTAAAAAATGATTAAAATTTAATGTTCATGGTTTGAGATGCTCTAAAGTATACTATCTTTGTTCCTCTGTATATATCACCATAAATTTGGTCGCTTGCATTTAGGTAAATAAAATAAGTGGATGAAATAAAATTAAAAATAAAATGAGTGGATTAAATTTTAATAATTATGCCAAAAGTAGAATATATATTAATATAAAAGAAACTAACTAAAATGAAAAGTTTCACACATACGAAAATGGAGAGTATTAATTTCAAAAAATTCCTAGAATACAGAGCTCAACAATCTAATTTCAAAACTGATTTACGTACCAAATGTTATAATTAAAGGTTATTCCAAACCTAATTATAAACTTTGGGGAAACGTCAATTTTTGAATATCTTTATCATAGGTAATTGTGGGCATATTTTATAGATACCATAGAAAATATTTGTGAGGCCGAAACGTTGAAAATAATATTGCATGAGAATGAACAGAATTAAAGTAACCTTAACGAATAATATTCAACTTAAAATTATACAAAATAAAAATAAAAACAGGAAACCGTTCCACCACCCGTATGAGAAGAGCTAGAATCCCAGCTCTTTGTTTGCCTTGTTGGCTTCGAGAAGAACTACCCAACCCAACAACACCTAAAAAGGTTAACCCGTTATGGAGCCCAAATTTTTAATATTCTTTTAGTGAGGTAGAAGAGAAGGTCGATTTTTCAAATTTTCCGGGGGTATGGCTCTATCTAAAGGCGTGACTGATGACCTTAAAACTCTTGAAAAATTACCCCCAAAACCAACAAAAGAGAGTCTAGATCGAGCTGATACTAATTTTAGTTGTGGTCTACCAACCACTCCAGACAAACAAAGGCAAGAGAGATATTTAATGGGGTCGGAGGAGTGGAGATTTCATCGCAACAATACCCATCATGCCCATCCCGCCATCTACTTGTACATGTTATATTACCAGCTTGATTTTTGGATGACACTGATAGTGACACAGTACGTACCTCCTTATACTCTTAATTCTCACTTAGATGAAGGTGCGCGTTTTAATTGACTAAATTCTTTCTGGGTACATAGTAAATCATGGTATAATCATAATTAGTTATAAACTATATAACCTTAATCATCCAATAATCATAAATAATAAATAAAAGTCATGAATTATAACATTGAATAAGAGGAATTTACACTACAAGAAACACGATCTTTTACCTTGGTTTTACAAGAATTTTTATGGCGAGTTTTAGTCCTAAATAAATCAAAATAATTACCGGCTTAGCAAAAGGTGTACACTTTACCTCAGTTTTGAATTGATGTCGACAGGTATTGTGACTGACGTCGGTCATAGCAAGAAGGCAGAAGACAGGAGATCATTGTTGCAACTTCGTTCAGGCCGACATCAGTCTGAATGAGAGCGACATTGCCCGTTGTGAGGCAATCATGTCATGTGCATACTGACGTGTAACTATGACCAATACGACGTGTTTTTGAAGAGCCGATGTCACACACAAGTACCAAAGCTGGTTTGTGCGATGTCGGTAAGGTGTCATCGTTGTACTGGTGTGTGCGACGTCGCTTGCTCATTGGGGAGACGTCGATTCTCGTACAACATTATTATATTTTATGACACAAACAATCATTTGTCGCTATGCAATACATGTTATTTAATATTCCATAACTCGTGAAATGGTTAAATATCATGCAACAATAAATTGTTGTTCAATTAATGTGCAATGGAATCACATGATAAAACCTACAAAACTATCACATATATTACAAATATATGCTACAAACTATTAAAATACATAAGGTTTATTTGAAATTGAAATTTTATTGGTATTGGACCTCCATTGTCTACGTTGTACGACATTAACAATGTAAGGGCAACAAGTGAAATGATAAGTCCATCCATGCTGAAAATCCATCAATAACTCTCTTTGTCCTATTACAACCAATCAACATCAAACAAAATTTATGTTACAAATGGACAATCCCCAAATGAAATATATGTAACATAGTCATACGTAGATGACATTAATCTCAACCGAAAAATATAACTCATCTGATTTAATGTGATGTCGCTTACATGGGAGATTGATGTCGCACCGGCCGACGTAGAGATCAACGTTGGACATCCATAGTATTTCAAGCATTTCCTAAACATGTGTGACGTCAGTCGTTGTTCAGTAACATATCGCAAGGACCGATTAATTGAGACAGACGTCGCACATTCAAAGTGTGCTCTTATGAAAATGAAATTATTGTCCACAATCAGCCCTAATCTAAGTATTTTTTTTCTCACTACTTACAAACATGGCATTATTTTGACAACACAAACCCTATACACCATTCCATATTTCATGTACCACTCTAATCATAATTTATGAATATATTCAATCTTTGTACCATGACAAAAATAACATATAAAAAATCACTAATTAAATTGTAAAATGAAAACGAAATAGATGGAAAACTATCTCAATTAATTTGTACCCAGAGATGCTCCATCCTCTAATACTTGCTGATGTTTAAGAGGAGTAATTTGATTGAGCACTTGACTTGTTGTAATGGAATGAATGGAGAGAATCTCGGGAGTTGGGTTTGGAGGAAGTGTTTTGGAAATGTGAAATGGGTATAGGTAGTCATTAAAATTCAGATGAAATTGGGTTAGGCGGAAATTTTAGATCAAATTTTGGGTTCCTCTAAAATTTTTAGGGTAAACAAAGTCAGTGAAAAGTCGATTAAGGTTTCGTTCCAAGAAAGGTTCTTGAGAGGTCGCATACATGGGCCATAGTGTAATTTCCAAAAAGTATCGTCAAATACTCCCTGTGAAGATTTTGGCCCCACTTATTGAACCATTGATGCCGAAATCAGAATAACACGGTCATGACCATGTGAAATACATAAGGGTATCTCCAATTTCACACTTTGACATCTCCGACTTTCTTGGAGGGATCTAAGTTCAAAAAGTAAAAAGTTCACTGGCTGTGCCATCCAATCGTCTTGAAACGGAAATTTATCATCCGTAGTCAAACTTATAGTCCCCGAGAGTGATAAATAAACTATTATGATCCCACGGAGACTTCGACAAGTTCTTCTTATTAACCATTGTATACTTATAATCATCTACAATTTACTCTAGAGCACGTACTAGCAATTCTTATAAATTGATGGGTGGAATTTTATTATATTTTTATTTCATAATTAGCCAAGAATATGTAATTTCACGTGATCCTACATGGTTGAAATTATTGTTCTCATAAAGCGTATCATAAGGGTATTAATGGAATCCTAATAAAATGAGGGACGAATACCCCGGTTTGCGTTCCTCTTAAATAGTATGCATAATCTCTTATCAAACATTTGTCCTTAAGTTCAGGTGCAGAGTTCTGAAGTGTAGGGAACATTCAAGGAGGTTTAAGCCATTGTGTAATTTTCAAAAATTTTCGTCAAATACTCCCTGTGAAGATTTCGGGCCCTTCCATTGACCTGTTCATTCCTAAATCGGAACAACATGGTCTTGGAAATGTGAATTTCACAATGGTATCTATAATTTTGCATTCTAACCTCTCCCCCTGCTTTGAGATACCTAAGTGCAAAAAGTAAAAAGTTTACGATTGCGCCAAAATCGATTCAAATCGAACCGGACGTTAATAAAGTTCGTGGACATTTTCAAATTTTAATTAGTAGTTTCTAATATGATATTAACTGTTATGAAAGTCAATTATATTCATATTGGTCAAACGTGGGCTCATTTGTTACGCTTGTGGACTAAAATTGTTTGGCCCACATTGAGGTAAGCCAACGTCGGTCATAGTTTGGTCACTTTTTGCTAAGGCCGATTGACGTACGTCATTGTACATGTCAAGGCAGAATTCAAAAAGGTTCGTAATGACTATTTATATGGAGCTCACCTATAATTAGCTCAAACACTTATTTTCAACTTTCCCTTGAATTCTAACAACCCCCACCCACTCTTCTCAAAGGTATGGTTTTCAATTCATTAAAATCATTCATTTTCATTTTTTTCTCCTTGAAATTGTTATATCTATGATGTGTCAATGGTTGGTTGGTATGTTTTTGGTTTTCTAGTTCTTATGGATTATTTATTATGTGAACTTTACTTATATGTATGTTTTTTATAATGATTTTGTGTTTTTCGAGCATGAATTTTTCTGCGTTTATGCAATTTTGGCCATAGCTACTAGGGTTAAATGTGACGCCAGTGGCTTGTTAGTTCACCTTCATTTTATGCGATCGTTGCACAACCTTTCTCTTTCATAATTATGCAATTTTTTGAGAATGAGACATCACACCCATCTTGATTTTCTTATCGGTTTAACTGATAGGTTAGCTACCTAGCTCACATGCATTTAAGCTTTCTTTAACTTTTAAATGCAAACTCATTTGTCAAATGCTCACCATGTTCGATCTAAATGACTAATGAGCAACATCGCTCATACATGTCGGCCATGCCACTATTTTGGACTGACATGTACCTGCGATACATGGCCAACTTAACCAAATGTAGGCCGATATTGGATGTGGTGTTTTTCAGAAATATATTTTCGATCGACATTTTCTGCCACTTTGGTCACATCTTGTCATTATAACTGATGGTGTCTACGAACCAATTTCTATTGATATTCCATCCGAGTGATATGAATTTCAAGAATCACTGTTAACAACAAAGGTTCCACAAGTCATTCCCAAATAGAGGCTACCTATTTTTGTTTAGTTTGCTACATTCATTTTATTTGGTTACTTATATTATTATTTAATTACATATAATATCATTGACCAATATAGATTTTGAGCGATTCGGAGCAGGAGCAGTGGCTCTGTTTTGCAGAGTTTATAAGCTTTTTTTGTATTTGGTAAAGTGCAAAAAAATAGATTATTTTGAAAGTAAAAACTATTTTTGGGAGAAAAGAAGAATCTGGTCTCCCCCTGATTTCAAAATAAGCCAGCTTTGCTTATAAGCACAGCTCTGCCAAAAACACCCAACATTACTTCGGTGATACTAGTCAACATTTCAGCTGCACCTTAGGCCAAACACTTCAGTCATGTTCCATTATTGGTAAGTCCTACCAATTACATATGAATTTCTTTTTTTTATTTAACATATTCTTCAGATTACTTTCACATGTAATAGCAGTACTTTTTGTTTATAATTTTGTACATCCCAAGGCACATCATTCCACTCCTACCAAAAGAAAAGATACGTGTTGTGTTGAGGTTCTTCAAAAGAGAGTGGCACATGAACTACTCGGGGAACAGGAGGACCTAGTCCCTCTCCCTAAAGGGTTTTAACAAGAACAGAGAATCGGGGACACGATCTCTTTTGATCTGTTAGATGGTTCTCGACCAATAGTGTTCAAGGTTATCATTGTTGGGTCATCATTTTAGTTTCATTGCTTCATCGCTTGAGTAGAACAAAAATAAATTTATTTGAATTTGGAATATTTGTTTAATTAAGAATATTTTTTCAATGTTATTTCATTTTTAATCTAATATTTTGGGATTTTATGCTCTAATAATTATTCTATTTGCATATTTATCGGTTTTCTCAATTTTTAACCTTACCATTCAAAACACGGTTTTAAAATTAAGATAATAAAAAAAACTAAAATAGACTTGTGTGTATTGAAATTTTTTTATTTCAATCATTTTAAAACAAGCAAATATTTACAAGGTACTTTTTAAATAAATTTGAACTAGTGACCGACTTTTTACCTTGGCAGAGGAAAATATTACACAACAAGAAACAACATATATTACCTCATGGTATTTTTTACAATTTTAAAGTAGAATTGGGACCAAAGAAATAAATGAGTGGATTATTTCTCTTTCATGTAAAATTTAAAGGGTATTACTTTTCAAGATTTTAAACCAATTGCAACAATCTTCCTATTAAAAACTTTAGTTGATTATCTTGTTGCATTAACTGTAAAAATAATATGTTATTGTAGTCTGCCAAAACTTTGGTTGATTTACTTTCTTTGAGGGACCTAATTGCAAAAGGAAAATAGTTGACCAGTTTCGTCATAATCAATTTGATCGAACCGGACATAAATAAAGTTCATGAACATTTTTAATTCAAATTTGTAGTTTTTAATATACTATAAACTGTTATGAAAATTACTTTTATTCATTTTGGTCAAACAGGAGCTCATTTGTTACGTTGGCAAAATGAAATTGTTTGGCCCTCATTCAAGTTAGCCGATGTCGGTCATAGTTCGGTAAGTTGTCGGTCAGACGGATTGTCGTGCGATGTCCCACATGTAGAGGTAGAATTCAGAAGGGTTCAAACATTTATGTTCAACTTTCCCTTGAATTCCAACAGTCTCCACCCCTCATTTCTTCTCTTGTTAAAGGTAAGGTTTTTCCACTCTTCCAACTCCTTCATTTTTGTAATATTTCCTTGATTTTTTTTTTATTTATGGTGTGTGAATGTGTTGCTTGGTATATTTTTGATTTTCTAATTCTTATGGATTTGTTATAGTGTTAAGTTTCCTTATATATCAACCTAGGTACTATGTTTTGGTATATTTTTTGACGCTTTTGTGTAATTTTAGTTTTTCAAGCATGATTTTTTCTGGTTTTCTATGATTTTGGCCATAGATGCTAGGGTTAAATGTGACATTAGTGGCATATCGCTTCACCTTCGGCCGATGCGATTCTAGTGCGACATCGTACATTCATAATTTTGGTGATATTTTATTTTGAATGAGACATCGCACCTTCGTAAGTTTAACCGATCGGTTATCGATGATGTGTGCACGTGTTTAAGCTTTCTTTAAATTAGTAAATGCAAACTTGTTTGTATGTCGGTCCCTTGTTCGATCTAGTGGAGTGTTGAGAGACGTTGCAGGTATATGTCGACCCTGCCACTGTTTTGGACCGACATGTGCGTGAGACACACTCTTCAGGTTTCCAGGCTTTTATGCCCTAATTATTTTATTATAATTTTCAACAGTAATGGCCAGCGAAGGATCCTCCGGTTGGCCTTTTTCCATGTCAACGACTAATTTTACATACATATTTATACACACACACACACACACACACATATATATATCAGTTGATGATAACAAATAATTTATTGTTTTTATACAATTCTCTAAACAATGAAGCACCCTAGATCCTGTTATGTTCGAGTTTGAACATCATACAATGGCTGCCGATAGCCTCTGATTCAGCTGCACTATGAAGCAGCAAACCTTCAGTAAACTTAACTTTGGTAAGGCCTAGCTAGCTAATTATATGCATGTAATTGTATGATTTTATATTGATTTTATGTTCTTAATTGAATATATATTTATAATAATTTTTTTTTTGTTTGTGATTGACTACATCCTGAGGGACATTGTACCACTCCTACCAAATGACAATACCCAATTTTTGCTGAGGTGCTACGGAAGAGAGTGGCGTATTAACTACTAAGAGGGTAGGAAGATCAAGAACCAGTCCCTTAAGGTTTTTTTGAGTTCCTTGCCAGAAACCGCCTATGCATTGGATACCTTGTTCTTCGAAGTCATAGAAGATGGGGTGCCGATTGTCTTTAAAGTTATTATAATCCGAGCTAACTGGGTTTATTGAAATTTCTGTATTGTTGGAACTAAGATAATTCTCATTCAAATTTATTTACTTATTGTAAGGATATTCTTATGAGTACTGTTTTTTAAATAATTGAAGTACCTTACTTGAACAATAATTTACTGTATGTGCGATTTGATTTGTGCATTGGTTTAAAAACCTTCTTCAACAGTACCATTCAACACCATTTTCTACAATGGTTAAAAAATCTATTGAAAAATCCTTTAAGACCAAAGTCAATTATTTTCAAACAACTTTAACCTCTAGAATGTAAGATACCACCGACCTCGGTCGTCCACCGCTTTGCATGTGGTATAAATCACATATAATGCAAAGTTGGTAGTTAACATAAACAATATATGCGATATTGCGTGCTATTCGGTAAAAAAATTTACTTCATTTTTTTAACCTTTTACTTTGGTTAAAAAAATAATTGAGGTAAAAAATATATTACTTACCTCGGTTATTTTATAACAAATCAAATAATTCAAAAAAATTGAGGTAAAATAACTTTTTTACTTTGGCTATTAGACCAAGGTAAAAACTAAGATAAAAAGGTAAAATAATAGGTGTTATTTCTTGTAGTGTCAGAATCTCACAAATTACACAAAATATGTTTTGAAAATTCTTCCAAGTTCTAACTAACTTAATCTAACAAACTTCATAGAAAATGGCGGATAAAACATTCTAAATAGAGATAAATAAATAAGTAATAAATGTAGAGAATGATTCTCTTGCCCAGAAGTCAGCCTCCTAATCTGTTAGATAAAAAGGTGTTTTCGTAAGTGGAAAGAGAGAAAGAAAAGTCATCCCAAATAACCCTATTCAAAATGTCTGGCACAGACAGTACCAGAAAACATGGTCCGTGCCCCCGGGTGTCAAGTACAGTCCATCCATAATTTCATGGTATGGTTCTTGGGGGTTATTTTGAGCCTATCAAATTTCTGAAAAGTACGAACCACGCATAATTGCACGATCTGTTTCCAGACCTTGGACTTGTGCCTTCTTCAACATATAAAAAATATGGACCATGCATAATTACACGGTTCGTTCTATGGGACTTAATTTTAGCCCTCTTTTATCTTTCAAAAATTACGGACAATTCTGGATTACACGCTCCATGTTTTGGGCTTGAATCCAGCCATGGCCAATTTTCTGAAAAATACGATCCGTGCTGGTTGGCACAGACCTTGTCTGGTGCAGGGAATTCCTTCTGGGCTGCCATAATATCTTGGAGATCATCGCCGTACCTCTCAAAATTACTATTTGTTGGCCCTAAAGTCTCTTAACAACAACTAATAAAAAGTCAAGGTTGTCCGTGAGGAAAAGGGATTTTTCTAAACATTTACACATATAACAGTAAATACTACACAAGATACAGAGATATGCATACATACATATATATATATAAAATTATGTAAAGAGGGGGTTTTGTGATTTGTGTTTCTAAGTTATGAATTTAAAGACAAGTTAACTAGTAAGAAAAGTAAATCTATAAAATATGCAACAAATTACTAAGAAGAGATCAAACACAAATTACAAGACCTTGAGCGCAATTGATCTTTACTTCCAAGCCTATTATCTATCATTGAACATATAACTTATTCAACACATTTACTACATGTTTTGAAGATAAATCTTCCATCCCTTTTTATATTAGTTTACAAGGGTGAATTCAAAATTTCTTGCTAAACCTGACTCCTTTAGTATATCAACACTTAAAAGTATCCCATTAATGGAATTAAGTACAAAGAATCAACAAGATTGGTAACACTTATAAACACTACACCGTGTGTCTAAGCATTGAACCAATTTATACATTTACAAAATATTGGTCAAGAATGTTCAATGTTTGTAAACTTCTCCTATTTGTTACCCAAAACAAACATGACAAAGAAGTCAACAATATCACATTCATTTAGCATTTATCAAATCATCAATCATATTAGAGGCACTAATTCATGCTCTTGAATCCCATATTAAAGGAGAGGAAAATTAGCTACTTTCTCCTAACCCGAACAAGTAATCATACAAGCATTTCATGTACTCAAACTTCCAACACCATTAATGTATTTAACAATCGAATTCAAAGCACAATAAATACATAGTAGCAAAGCATTATATAGGTTACATATAGGTCTGAAGACATGGGCTTGGAAGCCTTAATCAATTGCTTCCAAGATTAAGATTAGCTACTAGAGTTCATACTTAACAACAATAGCAATTCAAACATAAATTCAAGATGAAACAAAGATGGAAAAAGTGGAAAATTAGGGTTTTATGGATGTGGGGTTGGGAGAGGAAGATACTAGAAAGGGAGAAAATAAGAGAGTATTTATATTACAAAAAGTCAAAAAGTAGATCTGGGCAGCGGTCTGTCGCGAGTCACGACACATGAGTCACGAGTCATGACAAGCAAAGTAAGTTTCCCTCACATATTGTCTTCCTCTTGTTTAAGTGTGGAAGTCCCCTCCTCCCGTCTTCCAATGTTTATGCTCTTCATTTTACCTAAAAAAGTAGTTTTCATGGTCTTGAAATCTTCCAACCATTACCTTGTCTCACAAAGTCCACATTAAAAGTGATAAGAGCACAGGAGTCACTCTTAACTCTCCAAATAGAACTTCAAGGTAAAATTGAGCATCCAAAGCACAAAAGCATGCCAAAATGAGCACAACAGATCCCAAAATCATCGTATAATGTGGACATATCAATATCAGAGTTCAAAACTAGTTGGCTTGATCATCCTTTATACTTGCAAATAAGGCCCAAGGGAGTTTTCAGGACTAAAATTCGATGCTCAAGTCAGCCTTAACATCAGTTCATTGTTTGTACTGGGAAAAATGCCATTTTCTCTTTCCTTATCACCGGTCTCTATTTATAGCTAATGAATTACGTGATCATAGTCCACGTTAGCTGATTAATCCTGTGATTCTGATCCATGTCGTGCTCTTTTTTCTTGGTGGATTATAGTCTTGTTCAAATGATCGTGGGTATTGATCATCTTCCCTCTTGAGGTGAGGTTTACTTCGTACACTACAGGTTGCTTCTTGTGTAAACTGCTTTGTTTCACTGATGCAAGATGTTAACTTTGGATTTAAACTTCGCTTGGTTTGAGAAGGTGTATACGATAAGCCCAACTACTAACCAAGGATTCATGGCGAGCTAAGCTAGCACCCTTTTTATTAGAGAAAGAAAATTTTAGTCATTAGATGGGTTAATAAAAATAAGTTAATTACTTTGTAAAGTTCTAATGAAAATACGGGGAAGTAAGTATTGGTCCCTTAGATAAATCTTTACGGCGATATGCTACTGAGTCTTTAGTTTGTATTGTTTTCCCGAAAGGCAGTTGTTAGTGCCCGAGTTTAGGGGTAAATTTAAAATATAAAAGGAGCAGTAAGAGTGTGGTTAACTCCAATGTATTTAAAAGTTATTAAAGAATATCTCTAAGTAACTTGCTCAGTTGCCTAGCTAGCCAATGTAGCCGTGCTAAGGGATTACCTTCCCTATTTTTCTGATTTTGGGATTAGGGTTCCCCGTGTTGGAGATGTTGTGATAAGGCCACTTCCGGGTATGTTAGGTGTGTACGAGCGCCAGTTGCAGTATGACCTGACCCTTCTTATCTCAAAGTACTTAATGAATGTGCTGGAGGCTTATGGGGCTGCTCTTGCTCAGTTTCTTACTCAAGGGTAGTCATAATGGCTGGATTTGAGAAAGTGTGTCGTAAGGCCAAGACATTTTTAATTTAGAATTATTGTTTTACATTTCATTACATTCGCAAGGTAGAAATGGTTGAATCTTGGGTGACTTTTAAACCTATAAAGTCAAAGTTTGATATCATGCAGGGGGTTCCTACCAAATTTTGTGATTGGGAGGATAAGTTTGTGTATGTTAAGTGTTTTGGCAATGATTCAATGCCTTTTTGAAGTGACAATGTGCTTGTTACTAGAGAATCAAAATGGAGAAAGAACATGAACTCTATGAGGGAGTTGATTTCCCATGCAATGGAGGTGGGATGGCCGAGGGAAAGTGATGTATGATTCTCTTCTATCTTCAAATTCTATTGGTTTAGTCATGCATGGGTTACAAATGAGTATTTCTATTTTTTTTGTAGTTGTTAAGTATTACAGCTTTTCAGGGTTGCTTCTGAAGGATGGGGATGCGGGTGCATCTAGCGGTGGCCATGGGGTCAATGTTCTGAATGTTTTTTCCCACACATTGTATCGTTTTGATGAATCCGGTAAGAGAAGTATTGGTTCCATGAAGTACAAGGATAGTGTAGGTGAGGGACACGGGAAAATCCTTCGAAGATGATGATGTTGGAGGATGGTGCCGCAGTTGTGAGCACTAGAAGGTCATCTCGGGAGTGCGCCATTAACATTCACAAGTTCCTTAGTGTGATTATATCTGCTAAAATGTATTTTTCTTTCCAAATTCTTATGTAATTTTGTTCCCTATTATCTTAATAGGAGCATAATTATATAGTTGCATGAGTTCTTGACTGGTGCCAGTCAACGTGGTGTTGTGAGAGGTCATCTCCGTACTTCTCAAAGATGCTATTTTAAGCTCCTTTCCTTACTAAATAGAATTAAGTAGATAGTATGGCAAGTCGGGATCGTCCACAGAGATGGGGGATATTCTCAAGTGTTTGCTCA
>JAULKJ010091435.1:0-15721 GCA_032355405.1 Rubia balearica | reverse complement strand
CTCTCAATATACATATATCATAGGAATGGGTAGGTTTGTACATTTGTGAGTCTTTTCTTGGTTTTGTTTGACTTCACGTCGTTTTGAGAAACATCACTAGTATCCACCAAGAATTCCTCACCTAGCAAGGTTTTAACCTCGATTCCCCTCGATGAATCTTGACTATCTTTGTACTTAGTCCTTTAGTACATTGATCGTCTAAATTTCTTTCTGATCTTACGAATTGTAAAGCCAGTACTCCAGTCTCTCTCATATTTCTCACACATCAATGCCTAATGTGTATATGTCTTTTCTTACCATTGTAAGCTTAATTTTGGGCAATATCTAAGGCTGACTAAGAGCCACGTAAAAGTGAGATGGGTGGAGTGGGGTTTCCCCCATAAAGGAATATCTACAAGTAATGACCTAAGCCAATCTGCTTCTTGCCCTGCCAAGCCTAGAGCTTTAAACTCAGACTCCATAGTAGACCGAACTATACAAATCAGTTTTGAAGACTTCCACGAGATAGTAGCTCCTCCTAAGGTAAAAATATAACCACTAGTGGAACTTACTTCATTAATATCGGTTGCCCAGTTCGCATCACAGTACCCTTCCAAAAATGCAGAGTATCCTACAAGATGCAATCCTAAGTCCACTGTACCTCTTAGATATTTTAGTAAACGTCTATGGGCAACCCAATGTTCTCCACTAGGATTGTGGGTGTATCTACTTAGTCTACTCACTACATAGGTAATATCAGGTCAAGTGTAGTTCATTAAAAACCTTAAACTACCAATGATTTCAGCATCTCCCCTTGAGATACACTTCTTCCTTTATTATTCTTTAAGTTAAGAGTAGATTCATAAGGAGTTCTTACTGGCACTACATCAAAGCTGTTAAATTTTCTCAACGCTTTTTCAACATAGTGAGATTAGGATAGAATGAAACCATTATTATTTTTCGTAATTTTTACCCCTAAGATGACATCAACTTCCCCCAAAATCTTTCATTTCAAATTTAGAGGATAATAATCTTTTGGTTTCATTAATAGCATCAATGTGTGTTCCAAATAATTACATGTCATCTACATAGAGATAGATAATCACACATTCATAATGAAACCGTTTTGAATACACACAAGCATCAGATCCATTCACAATACAACCAAAACTAAGAATATTTTTATGAAACTTTTCATACCATTGTTTTGGTGTTTGTTTCAAACCATACAATGACTTATTAAGTTTACACACCTTTTTTTCTTGGCATGTTATGGTGTACCCTGGGGGTTGCATTATCTATATCTTTTCTTCTAGATATATTTTAACATCCATTTGATGTACTAAAATTTTATGTATAGAGGCCAAGGAAAATAATGAACGAATTGTGGCTATTTTTGTTACTGGTGTGTAGGTATGAAAGAAGCCCACACCAAACTTTTGGGTAAAACCTTTAATCACAAATCTTGCCTTAAATATTTCTACTGAACCATCAGTTCTTAGTTTTCTTTTAAATATCCATTTTCAACCTAATGTTTTTGATCCCTTAGGCTAGTCTACCAAGTCCCATGTGTTATTAATCATTATCAACTCAAGTTCATTGTTAATTGCTTCTTTCCAAAAGCTAGCGTCTATAGATTTCATAGTCTCTTCAAAAGTTTTAGGGTCTTCTTCAAGAAGATGAAGATATATTACTGACTCATTTAATTCATTTACATATTCTAGTTTAGTCACAAAAGCAGTCACAAAATCAGATCTAAAATCAATTTCTTTTCTAAGTCTCTTACTTCTTCGAATTTAATTATTACCATTGGAAGATGCATCAATCATATTCTTTGAAAGAAATATTCTTTCAAAAAATTCAACTTCTCTATATTAGCACACTGATTTATCATGTAATCGCATAAATCTATAAGCAGTACTTTTTTCAGCATATCCCACAAATATGGGCATCAACAGTTTTAGGACCAATGGTGTCACGTTTGAAAGTAGGCAAAGCTAATTTAGCCAAACACCCCCACACTTTTAGTATTTCAAGTTAGGGGTATATCATTTCCATAATTCACGAGGTGTTTTATCTAATCTTTTATGAGGCACCTTATTTAGAATGTGATTGGCTGATAAGATAGTCCCCCCCACATTCCATTAGGTAATCCAGAACTTAAAAGCATTGAATTCATCATATCCTTTAAAGTTCTATTTTTCCTTTCAACTATTCTGTTTTCTTGTGGAATGTAAGGTGCATTGAATTCATGAATTATGCCATTCTTTTCACAAAATTCTTTTAGGAAGTTTGCACTGTAGTCTCCTCCCCTATCTAATCTAAGTTTTTTTCTAATTTTCCAACCTAGTTGGTTTTCTACCTCGGCTTTGTAGATTAGGAACTTTTTGTTCTGCTTCATCTTTAGTTATTAGAAGGTAAATCTTAGTATACCTTGAATAATCATCTACAAGGGTTATGTAGTATCGTTTTCCACCTTTACTTTCAAATTTTCTAAAATCCACTAAGTTTGTGTGAACCAACTCCAACAGTTTAATTACTCGTTGAGTTACTTGTTTAAATGGTTTCTTAGCGATTTTAGCTTCTACACAAGTTTGACATTTTTCCAATTTAATCTTTGGCAGGTTAGGTAGCAAGTTCATGTATTGCATTCATTTAAGTGAATTAGTACTAACATGTCCTAAATGTGCATGCCAAATATCAAAATATTTAACGACATAAGCAGAAGTAGATGCTTCATTGATGGCAGTGGTGTTCACAACAAATAACCCCCCAGACATGTATCCTTTTACCAAAAATTGCCCAATTCGAGTGATAACTAGTTTGTCAGCTTCAAACACTAGTTTGAGACCGACATTTTAAAGCAAACCAGCAGAAATTAAGTTTCTACACACAGAAGGAACATAGAGAATATTTGAAAGAGATAAGTTCTTTAGGGAAGTCAGTTTGAGAAAAACCTCCCCTTTGCCGAGAATTAGGAAATTGCTTGAGTTTTCCATGTAGACTTGTTCACCACTAGTGACCTCCTCGAAAGTTGCGAACAAATCCTTGTTTCCGCAGAAGTGTTTGGAGACTTCAGTGTCAACCATCTAATCCGTCTTATTTTTTACCAGGCTGACTTCAGAGACTACAGTAGCAATGGTCTCTACATTTTCATTTTCAGTGAGATTAGCTTGAGGCTTGTTGTTGTTGTTGTTCTGGTTGGGTTTGTTGGCGTCCTTGCGCTGGTAGCATTGGTAGGCCGATGATCGGTTCTGCCGCAAACGTAGCAGGCTGCTTTGGATTTCTTCAGGGTTTTCCCACTCTTCTTGAAGGCTCCAACCTTTTTGACCAGGTTGGTGACCTTATTGAAGGTAGTTGAGGATTTGGACCTGTCAACGTTTCCATATTCTACAAGATTAACTTTAACCGAATCGAAAAAAGAATAGGGTCTCTTATCTTTAAGGCGGTTGACTTCCTCAATCTTCATGTGGCTGACTAGCTCCAATAGAGTCAAATTCCTTTTATTGTGCTTGAGGTGGTTACGATAATCAGACCAAGACTCTGAAAGTTTCTCTATGAGTATGTTGGCCAGAAAGATGTCACACACCTTCATGCCTTCTGCGAGTACTTCCGCAATCATATTCTCATACTCATGGACTTGGTCAATAAGGGGTTTGTTGTCTACCATTTGGAACTTGAACCAGTTCCCAACCATATATTTTTTCTTCCCATCATCATTGGCTCCATATTTCTTCTCCAACGTCTCCCATATTGACTTAGCATATTTTTTGGTGATGAACAAGTCAAATATAGGATTCGTAATATTGTTGAGAAGATGGCCCCTAGCGATTTTGTTATCTTTCTCATACTTGAGAATCGGCTCGGAAGGTTTCTTTGAAGGAACTTCAGGGGTCGTTTGATTGATGGGGGGTGTAGTGGTAGAGATTTTGGGAGGATCAGTGAATAGGACGTAATCAACTTCCAGTTGTAAAACAAAAATGAGAGCCCTTTGATATCATCGTTTATAGTTAATACCATCCAAATGAGGTATTTTCATAAGTTCATTCAAAAATATTGTTTGACCAGGCATAGTTTTTTACCAAGAAGTAAAAAAAAAATCATTTCAAAATTTTTGGTAGAAAACTTCCTGTATCAATGTAAGAACCAGAATGTATGGTCGTTGGTCTGATAAAACCCTGGTTTTGAAAAGAACAGTACGGAAAAAATATCTTTTTTTAGAGAGGAGAATTTCATGGTAGTTTTAGAAATCAGAACTGTGGCGTGATAAATCACTGCCTTTGAAACAAAATTTGCCCAACCCATAGTACAGAGTTCAAAACGGATGTTTGTTCCCCAAGGTACCACAGGAGCTCCGTTAAACTTGTGCACTCAAGTAGCGGAGGAGGAACTCAAATGATGCTCAGAACTTAGTAGAAGAAGTTTATGATTGAAGAGAAGAGAAGAATTGTTTGTGTGTTTTGAACTGCTTATGAACTCACTTTTTATAGGCATATAAATCAACAACCTTAGCTCATAACATGGAGCCGTTTAGAGAACGTGGAGCAATTCGAAAACCTATTTTGACTCACTAAAAGATAGGAATAGATAGGAACGGTCACAGACCAAGTAAAATTTGGAAACACTGTTGACTGAATAGTTAAAAGAGATATAGGGAGAGAGTGTTCGAACTTATTTTAACCACGTCTGAAATATAGGGAGGAAAAACAGGGTTTTAGTTTAAAACGTTTGATTATCTGAGAAGTCTTATGTATACTGGGCTCTCAAACTAATATGGACCAAAAATATTAATATGGGCTCAAGCCCCGCCTCACCTCATCACAGGCAGTACGATCGGTTGGCGGCGGCGTGCGCGAGTGGTCTTTATTCCTCTTACTCATTCAAGGTAGTAATGAAGCATTTATATATATAAACAACACTCATTCCTTCTAAACTTCCCATGTGGGACTAAGAGCAAAGACAAAGGTTTTTTTTCTTCAATGGGTTGATTGGCCCATTTTGCATTACTAACATGTCCCTCATGTTAATTCTAATATTTATATTCAATAAAACTTATGGTCGAAATTTAACCAATTTTAATTAAGAAAATAGTGTACGCTTTTTTAAAGAAAACTAAAAACAAACGTATTAATTTACAAAACATTTTACTTAATTTTTTTTTGGTTTCAGTAGATTGTATATCTTTTAAATGAAGTTTTTTTATAACTAATATAAATTAATGAAATGATTAATGTTTGTTTCAGTTTATTACACAAAATTTTATAATTTTAAAAATAACTAAAATATATTTCGAAATATAAGTAATTATAATCTAGTAGTAAACGTAAATGAAAGGAAATTTGTTATGATGAATCTAATCGTTAGACGATTTGACAAAAAATACTCTTTTATATGTAATATTATTTATTAACTTATTTCAAAGTACCAGTTTTATACTAATGAAGAATATCGTAAATGTATGAAAGTAGATCTTTCATGTTCTGACCTTGCCATTCCAAGTTTAATTGGTACATCAACTCTCTAACTAGTACTCCAACCAAAGCGAAGGACATGAAATAAAAGTGAGAGATTGAAAATGAGCCTAGAAAATTCATAAAATTTTGTTTTAAATGGACTATTTGTTATGCGAGATCATTTTATAATTGATGTAATTAATGAGATGTTGTACACCCTTCACTTCATTGGCCGTGACACTTTTTTTTGGGCTGTTTTTGTGAATTTGTCACACTTTCCTTTTATAGCAGGATTACTTCAATTTCATCCACTCATTCTACTTTTTCCTTTTTAAATTCAATTCAACCACTCAATTCATTCACCTAAATCCAAACACATAAACCTATGATGTCACATCCAACAAAACGGAGGTAGTAATATTTATTTTTATTTATTACATTGAGATTCATATAATTTTAAAATACTTTTAAAATGTATCGTACGTATAAATAATCATAATTTTATTTTAAAAGGTACTAAAACGAGTCTTTCATTCACCACAAAAAAACTTCTAGTTGTGACGCTTTTTTGGAGAATTCGTGACACTCAAAGGTGTCGCTAAAAATTATTAGTGGCGCCTTGTGAAATGTCTATATTCAGTGTGTCACTAAGATTTTGTGACGCGTTAAAATATCGTTATATTTTTTGTGACTATTTAAGATGCAATCCAATTTAGAAGCGTCATTAAATTTCTGACATGGATTGATGTAATAATTCAGTTTAGTAACATGTGCATATGTCACAAATATTTAGTGACACCTAAAGGTGAAGTAAATATTGTGATAAAATATGCATCACTACTAACCTTTTTTTAGTGATAATTGACCTAATCGTTAGTTGTTCTAACAAGAAACTTTCCCTAAAATAGTCTATTGTGTTGGAAAATATAAAGAGAAAAAATACATTAATTATTTCTTTGAAATTTAAACCTCGATTTGACTTAATATATGGGCTACGGCGGCTGGGGTGTCGGAGAACGGGGAGGCGGCATGTTGCAAATATTATAAAAGCCGACAAGTTCCCTCCAGCCCTAACTGTGTCCAAAAATTAAAACAATTACTAAAATTGGAAAGGTTTCCTTTTATCTCTATTTCCATTTTCCAATTTAGCCGACCCGAACCAGACCCACCCACATGCTCGCCTCTCTATACTCACTTCACCAACTAATATGACCCACCCGAACCATTTTGCCAGTTGTTTTGCTGTTTGATTTCCACCAAGTCAGCCCTTTCACACTTATTTCTTGTCATATAGTGGGTGCTATTATTTTCAATTTAATTATATTTCAATTTTATTCAGTTCACCTCAGTTTATCTTGATATATTTTATTTTTATAAAACATTTCTAATCAAATTTGATTCAATTATTATTATTATTACAATTCAATTAAACTCAAATTAACATAAAATATGGATTATAGATCATGTGATTTTGGACATTTGAAACATATACTTTCTCCAATTTTTCAAAATTTTACAAACTTAAGTGGATCAAATTAGTGAAGGAAGTTGAATTTAGATTTGGAAAAAGTACATTGAATGGATAAAATTAAATAAATCTTGTTCAGAAAGAAATTTCATACTCCCTCCGTCCATTTATAATATTTCATACTCCCACCAGTTGAAGTAGAGAAGAGATGGCTAGAGCGCTAGACCGGTTGAAGAAGAGAAGACATTTCATACATCCTTCGTCCCAACTTAAGATACATAGAATTTTTTTCACAATATTTAAGAAAATGTTTAACATTAATATATTTAATTACGTATAATAATAATAAATAAAAAGTTAATACTTAGAAACTACTTATTAAAATGAATTCTACAATATCACACATAATAATATTATTATTTATATATTTATTCAAATAGTAAAATTATAGATTACACTGAGACAGTGGAATATAAAAGAAACGTGTGCCACAAAAATACACCATTATATGTGACGTGTTTGTACCTTATTAATTTGTTGTGACCATTGTTGCCGTGTACTATTGTGTATGCGAGCATTTTATTATTCCCTCTCTTTCTTCTTCTTCAACCGGTGGCACACTTTACTCTTCTTCTTTTTTCTATATTAAGTTATTAACATTTTCTTACATAAGATTTAACCAATCTTATTTATTTTTATTTTAAAATTTTATTGTATTAATTTATTTCATTCACTAATATTTAAGTGTAAAATCAAATGCGTCACTTTTGAAGAGAATGGAGGGAGTAATGCTTCTTAGTCGTATGCACCAAAATTATTACCAATAGGAGAAATGTGGTACACTTTATGTTTCATTGGTTTTGACACACTTTTTTTTTGCAAGGAATCATATATGTTTGACACACTTTTTCCTTTCGATAATTAATAATTTAATTTCATTAATTCATTATTATTATTTTTCTAACTCAATTTCATCTACTTATTTTATTTATCTAAATTCAAACATTTAGTTTATAACGTGAAATCCATCTAAACGAAATTACTGTGAATTGTTATACCATGCCCTGTATTTTACTATATTACGCCCTGTATTTATATGTATTTCATACAATATGTATTTTGAATTAATTATAAAATGGAAGTTTAATAAAAATTAAAAAACAAATTGTATCCCTTCGCCGCCGCCACCGCTGATGCCGGGAATTTCCGCCGCCGCTCGAGCCGCCGGGTTTCCCCGGCGATCTTCCCCCGCCCCACAGTAGTGGTATTTTCCCGACGATCTTCCACCGCCTCCCCACCGGTTGTCTTCCCCGCCCGTCGCCCAGCCCCCTCGCCGTCTTTTGCCCGCCCAGCACAGCCCCCGTCGTCCTCCCAGCCTCCAATCCTCTGGCCCGCGATGGAACGCGTGCAGTACACGCGAGCCGAGTTGAGTGCTGAGATGCACGTGCCACGTGAATCTCACGCTTCGTCTTCCTCGCGCCGTCCGCTTCGTCTTCCCCGCTCGCACAGTCTGCTCGCGCAGCCCCGTTCGCCTTCCCTGGCTCACGCCGCCTGTTCACATTCCCCCGCTCGCATTCCCCCGATCGCGCCACCCGCTCACATTCCCCCGCTCGCGCCACCCGTTGGCCCCGTCCCACTCGCGCCGCCCGTTCGCGCAGCCCCGCTTGTCCCCCCGCTCGCTTCGCCCGTTCGCGCCTCCCGGATTTTCCCGTTCCCCGGCCCCCGCTCCCGGAGTTTCCCTCTTCCCGCCTGTTCTTGCGTTTTACCTCTCCCCGCCATGTTCTTGCATTTTCCGGCGCTAGCGGTCCGGTGGTCTGTAGATGGCGGGGACGCGGCGGTGAGGTGGCAGCGCGGTGGCGGTGAGTGGTGGCGCTGGTGAGTGGTGAAGGAAGGGAAAATTTGTTTTTCAATTTTATTTATTTAATTAATTTTTTCAAAATTAAAATTTATTTTATACATATAGATACGTATTAGGGCGATTGTAAGTAAAATACAGGGCGTGATATAGTAACACCCAAATCCGGCCAATTACAATGTTGACTATTGAAATCAATGGTTTCCAGGGTTAGATTGAGACATACATCAGAAAGTTAGGGTTATTTTGGTACTTTCTCGTTTTGCAGGGTTATATTGGCACTTTCAGCCTAAATGTAGAGTTATTTTAGCACTTTAATCTAAAATTTAAAAGGGAAGTTTCGTAGATCTTGCACTCGTTATTGAACTCTAGTGCTCAGCAACAAAATCTAATGTGGCATCTACTCTAATTTAGTATTAACCTCTCCATCATCCTTCCCCACAATTTACTTTTGGTAGGGAAAAGCCTAAACACGGGACACTTTACTTATATTCATTACTACGTATAATCTTTCTTTACATTCACTTGAGTCTTTTCTTTTGGATTCTTTGGGGTCTGCATGTTGAGTTGGAGGAAATGTTGAAAGCAAATGAGGAGTTTATTTTAAATTTACTTGGAAGGGGAAAAAATTAGGTAGGATAGATATTACAGTACGATCATATCAATTTTGTTTCTAGTGCGAAAATAATTTTATATAAGGTACTATCTCTGTTTCGTTGGATGTGACACTATAACCTTAAATGTTTGGATTTAGGTGAATGAAATGAGTGAGTGAAATTAAATTTAAAAAGTGGAAAGTAGAATGAGTGGATGAAATTGAAAAAATCTTGCCATAAAAAGAAAGTGTGCCAAGTCCAGAAAAACAACCAAAAAAGGAAAGTGTGACACATCTAATGAAACAGAGAGAGTATTGACTCTATAAAAATTGATATGGCTTAAGTATCCATTATAAGGCCTTATTCTCCAAAACTTATTTGCATTTCAATTCAATTTAAATCAGTTTAGTTTAAATTAGTTCAATTCAGTTTAGTTCATCATAATTTAATTTGGTGAAATTTAACTTAATTTAGGCTCTGTTCTCTAGAGAATATCTGCATTTCATTTCGTTTCAGTTAAGTTCAACTCAAATCAATTCAGTGTAAATATAATTTGGTGACTCATAACTCAATTTAATCATACATTACTATTTTCAACACACTTACTCAGTTCAATCAGTTCAATTCAAATCAGAGCAGATCAATTCAGATAAACTCCAAAGAACGTGGGCTTAGTCATCACTACAATTCATCATACTTATTTTAGTTCAGATCAAATCAAATGAGTTTAGTTTAGATGAGATCCAGAGAACATGACCTAATTCTCGACATTTATATGTAGTATAAAATATTTCAACTGTCCCACGAAAATTAACATATTTACTTTGGGCAAAACATTTTAGGAGAGTTGATGTGGCAAAAAATAATTGTGAAAAATAATGATATTTTGAAAAATCATTGAGTAAAATATCAAAATTGTTACTGTTAAAGAGAACATTTAGAGTTTTATAACATATTCATTGCTAGATAATTTTAAAGTACTCTATCTATTTCATTGGATGTGACACGTTTTCCTTTTTTGGTTATTTTTATGGATTTGACACACTTTCTTTTTATAACATAATTCTTCCAATTTCATCCACTTATTTCATTCACCTAAATTCAAACACCTATCCAACGAAATAGAGGTGGTATGTCATTTTAGTTGGAAAGGACAAAAATAAAAAAATATGTCATTTTTCGTGGGACAATAAGAGTATTATATAAATGATAATGATGAAATAATTTTTATAAAATAATTTAACTAAATTAAATTGAGTGGAATTCATATAATTGAAGTATATTGAAATGAAATAAAATAAAATAAAATTTAGTAGGATAAAAAGAGTTGGTCTGTACAGTAAACTTGGGATATTCTATTTAAAGTTATGGACATTTCTTTTCAAATGACATTGTAGCTGCTATAGAGTTCGAGGTGTCAATTTGGACTATCATGTCGGGTTTGTGTCGAGTTGAAAATGGGTTGGGTTGAAATAAGTCGAGTTAAAATGGATCGATTTTCATTTGTCGAGTTGTGTGGGGTCGGATCGGTGTAAGGTTGAAATGTGTTAGTTTTTTCTTCTTGGATTGGGTCAGGTTGCTTTCAGATAATTTTAAACTCGAGTTGGGTGAGAATATTATTAGGTTGGATCGGGTTGGGTTACTATCGTGAAGTTTTTTGCACTGAATTTTTTTTTTGGGTCGAATCATGTCAGTTTTTTTTGTTACGTTCCATATTAGATTCAGGTATATTTCAGGGTTGTTTTATTTCTATCAAATTATTATACTACTCGATTAAATTTGGGATGATTTATAATATATTTCAATAATATTATTTATACAATTGCTTATTATCGGATTTTGTTTTATTGTAATTTTAGTTATAATTTATTAAATATTTTTTATATTCCTTCACAAATTAATTTTTAAAATCAATATTTAGTCGACTTTGTATAATTACTAATTTAAAATTATAATTATAATTGACATAACTATTTATTTAACTATTATTCATAAGATTTATAATTTAATCGTACTCCCTCTTGTCCCTTATATTTGTCCCCCTTTTACCATAATTATTTTTATGACGTTTAACCATCAATAAATTTTGTTTTATAAAATAACAGACATCATGTGAGATGTCTTTGGATTTTTAGTAGTGTGAATTATCTAAAAAGTAAAATTTTATAGTGTGTTATCATACGCAACTAAAGTTATTGATGGTTAAACATGTCTTGAGAAAATGTAAAAAAAAAAAAGTGAGACATAAACAAGGGACCAGAGGGAGTACTTGTGTATTTTCATTTTAACCTTGTATGTTCAGATTTATTATGAGTTGAGTTTACATAATCATATTTGTACACTTTTAATTTTTTAAAAAATCTACTTTATATTCATAAATATGTCTACAGAGTTTATTAGTTTAACTCATAACCAAATTGACTTTGTTTCATAACAAAAACTAGTTGACTTTTTATGACTACATTTTGGGCACTTACGTTTAAGGTTATATAGTTGATTTATTAGGTTGAATCAAATTCGGGTTTAATCGGTTTGGGGTTGATCTTAGATTGGTTTTGGTCCAGATTATCAGGTTATATTTGGACTTTAAGTTGAATTCGATCATGTTGGGTTCGGCTTCAGGTTCGGTCATATGTCTCATCAAATTGGGTTATAAAATCATTATGTACTTATTGATTTTGGAGATATAGGAATTCTCATTGATTTTGAAGATTCTATTTTTATTTCAACAATTTTTTTATTCGTTTCCTAAAATAGGGATTTGATGAGATAGAAAACTTCTTTCCCTACATTTGTAGAGAGAGTAAATTTTTAAGGGAATGAAAATTTAATGCAATTCTAATTGAATGCATTAATTCATAACACAATATTCACTCTTTAAAAATAATCAAGTCTCATATTCCTCTCATTTTTCCATTCGTACTAAAAAGTACCTTAAACACCCCACCCACACACCCCCCAAACCCCAAAAAAGAAGAAAACTACTACAATTTCAAGTTTAGATGGGATATTTTTTTCTCGTAGAATTTTGTTAATCATGATCAACTGTATATGGATTCGGCTTTTTGGTTTATAATTTATAGTTTTTGAATTCTTTGAATGTTGTTACCTTTTTTCAAACAAGTTAAAATATTTTTTAAAATACAAAAAAAAATACTGGGTTTAATTAACATCTAATAGTTTAGATTTGTTATATTAATTGTTTTAGAAAATTACCTATTAAATTTATAGTACATTCTGAAATGATTAAAAATAAGTATAAAGTTCAAATGAAAAAATTAAAATTTAATAAATGTTATACTATGCAAAATAGAGATAAATTAATGTTAGATTATGCAAAATAGAGATTCGGTTGAAAATGAGTCAAAGAGAAAGAAAGAATATTAATTTTCATTCTTGATTTTGGAGAAAATTTAGGAAACCCATTGAATTTGCTCATATGCTACTATAGTAAATTAGCCGCGTAATTTCAGTTTCTCTTTTTTGGAAGTTCGTCTAACAAATTTGTCCACAATTTGCTAAAAATAGCCTCATTAGTCAAGATGGACGTAATCTATGATGCTAAGCCAACTAAAAAATTCAAATTTAAGAAATGAACACAAATGAATAGGAGAAATCATTTCTAAAGGAGAATAAATGGAAATAGTATAGATGGAAGAATAATTTTGTGGACTTGTAGTACTCAATTAGTCAAATTTTAATTAACTACTACAACAATTTGGTAAGGAAAAAGGTCAAGGATGATTCCACTGAAGTTACATTAAAGCCAAATATATTTTTCTAAAAAAGAGAAAAAGGCTGCTTACTCCCTCCGTTTCATTGGATGTGACACAATTTCCTTTTTTTGATTATTTTTCTGAATTTGGCACACTTTCTTTTTTATGGCAAAACTCATTTAATTTCATCCACTCATTCTACTTTTTCCCCTTTAAACTTAATTTCATCTACTTATTTTATTCACATAAATTCAAGCATATGAGACTATAGTGCCACCTCCAACGAAAATACAGTATAACAAAAATATAACGTGGCTGCAACAGAAAACAAAGAAGCATAATTATGGGAGCACCAGAATGTACATATCTCATCTGCCGGATCTATCTTTCTCATTCTTCCCGTTTTACCCACTCTCTCTCACACACAAGCAGACACTCACCTTCTCTCTCTACTCATTAACCCCCCACTACCCCACTGTCTTGTCTTTTTGCTCCGTTCTTGTGTCACAACTCACGGACACTACCTAGCTTTTTGTTTTTGTACAGTTGTAAGTTGTAACTACTCCCTCTATTTTCTCTATTTGTGTCACACTTATTTATTATATTTTTTAAATGAGACATTTTTTATTTTTTTAAAAATTCTTTCGATCTTATCTACTCATTATATTTTGCACTTTTTACATTCAATTTCATCCACATATTTTTTTCACATACATTTAATAGTCTAAAGTTAGTGTGTCACTTTTAATCAAACAGATAAAGTATTGTATTTATCTTTCAAGTTTACAAATAAAATATTTGGGATGTTTAAAGTACCCAATTCGCATTACTTAGCCCGTCTATTTATCGGATCAGTTTAAAATAATTGGGTACTTTTTAATTTTAGGACCGGATATTTGATTTGAAAATTTTACATTTAAGTAGGTTCGGATGCAGGCCGTAAATATGCTCTTTTCAGATATCCGATATAATTAAAATGTATTTAATTAATTTCAAATAGTATTTTCTACACAGTTTCTCCTAATTATTTAATTATGCAAATTTACATAATTTTCAAGTGTTAAATTTTCAAAATTCCCTTTCAACTCTAAATACTCAAATATTCATTTTAAGTTACGGCCCATCTCTTTCAATCTCAATTTGTCAATTATAACCCCCACACAATCCTATTATATCAATGGTCAGTAGGTCAGATTGATTTTTTTTAGTTTGATTTTCTATCGCAAATTCCATATCAAAGTTTAATAAACTCTCCACTACCTTAGAATTTACTAACACGATGATCTTATTCTCATCATTTCAACATATTTTGTTATGTTCATCCAAACTAAAGAATGACGATGATGATGATTACGGACTTGTTGCTCTTACTGATCATTATATGTTGATTTTTTTGATAAAATGTGATAGTTATTTGTATAAAAAATATAACGAGAATTCAATTGTTAAACTACATTGCCATAATTGTGAAGACATTTTTCGTGTACTAATACAAATTTACGTAGTATAACGGATCAACGGGTATCCTGTTACTGACCCAAACAATCTAATAACCACATTGCGGGTATCCAATTGTTCCGGTTGGATCATGGGCCATATTTTCAAGTATCCACGTACAAGCATTTAAACACCCCCAAAAATCTTACACGTCTCGTAGATGTACTAAGTTCATTCCAGATTAATGAGCACTTATTGATGGTTAGATTCAGCTCACTTTAATTTTATAACTCCACTCTATAATTTTCAATGCAAGTCTTATTATAAATCGACTCACTTTAATTTCATAATTCCACTCTATAATTTTTAATACAAAGTCTTATTATAAATAGACTCGCCATTTATATATATATATATATATTATTTTATAATTAATATAATTAATAATATATTTTTATTTTTATTTATTACAATGATATATCTATAACTATCAAAATCTTTTGAAATGAATCTTAATATATGACCTTAAATTAATATATTATTATTGAGAAAGTTTCGTATTAGACTGACAATTAGACCAATTATAATAATTCTCAGGTTAAAAGGTTTTCATAATTATATGTATCTCATTGAAATGAATAAAAATAAATATCAAATCAACCTATTAAGCCATGCCTCGGGGTTTATATGAACTGATATGATCTTATTTGAAGTAAATTGAACTAAACTAAATTAAAATAAGTGTGTTGAAATATAGTAACATGTAACTAAATTAAACACCAAATTAAATTTGAGCTAAAATGAACTGAACTGAATTGGATTGAACCGAACATATTTGAATTGAATGGAAATGCAGATAAACTCATGAGAAGAGACTTATGCATACTAAATATAAAATGATACTCTAACGATTAGTTGGTATAAAACAAGTTTTTACAATAAAAATGAGAGTAAAAGACTTAGATGACCCCCAGTTCATTGGAAATTGTAAATATAACCCCCACTCTTCAAAAGTGTTAATATACCCATGGCCGGCCAAAATTTGTAAACTTATACCCTAGTGCCTTCTTAGATTAGCAAGAATATGAATAGGTACAACTACCTGGCTACCTGCTAGGATGACTTTAGGTACAACTACCCGCTAAGATGATTTTAAGTACAACTGCACTTTCAAAAAACTTGAGATTATATTTACACATATAAAAAAGAATGTAGTG
>JAULKJ010091118.1:0-15728 GCA_032355405.1 Rubia balearica | reverse complement strand
AGCATGCTTAAGACCTTGTGATTTTGAGGATCTTGGAATCATTTTATTCATGGGACCAACATGGAGAGAATAAAATGATGAATAATTTCTAATAATTCTTGTATACATTTCTTTAAGTTATTCTATTTACACAGTTTTTTATTGCATTTATTTATATTGTAGTAATTATGTATAACAACAAACAACTCTTCTAATCTACATTCGATCCTTTGGAAGGATGAATTGAACGGCAGTTACTCGGTAGAGAAACTTGGTTATAGTTCTAATGCAAGAAAAGAAGGAGTATGTCATTCCCGATGTCAAATGTCTCAAAGATGGATGTGGAAGTACCTAAATAGTTTATAGGTGAAAAGGCTGGGAAATTAAAGATATGTATAAACAGGAAAGGAAATTTCAGTATAGCTGAAGCTTACAATATTTTGAAGGGATATGGTAAAAAGGATAAAATTGCTAAGATGATTTGGAGTTCAAATCTACTGCCTAAGCACAACTACTTTTTGTGGATGATGTTAAAGGGGAAGTTAGCCACAATGAAGAGACTAAGCAGATTCAACATTCTGGATAGGTAGAAAAGAAGTGTTTTGTGTGAAGAGGAAGAACAGACAACACAACATGTTTTCAGCCAATGTAAGTTTACAATTGATGTGTACAAGAGGCTAGGAGTAACTGGGATATACAGCTTGGGGGAGTTGAAGAAAATTATAAAAATGAACCTGATAAGAAGATAGAGGAGCAAATTCAGGCTTCTGGTTATAGTAGTGTATGCAGTTTGGGAGGAGAGGAATTAAAGGGTGCTCGAGAACAGGAAAATGGAAGAAGATGTACTGAGCTGCAGAATTGAAGAAGAGGTAAAGTACTGACTGGAAGATTTTCTCAGATTTTATAGAGCTAATTTGAATACTAAAACTAATTTGGGCTGAAAACATGGCTTATATAACTTTAGTTCCAATTGCTTAGGAATTTTCTGCCCAAAAACAGCAACGTATGGAATTAAAGGCAGCCTGGTTGAAGTTTAGCCCTAAATCTTGTTTTATGTATACAATTCAGCAACAGTTTTGTAGTTTAATCCTAGAGTGAGGGATCATATTTTGTAAAAGTCCTTTTTATTGGTTTGAAAGAAAATTTACACTAATAAAAAAAAGATTAGGTCTCATTGTAAATAGATAGTTTTCTATGATTGCGACTTTTCAAACCTTTTTTTAAACGCATATTTTCTACAATCATTTTCTCACTCTTTTGTAAAATTTGGTTGTAAAAAGGGGTAGTTCTAGTTGTGCAAATCTACCAATAAAAATAAAAATTGAGATCAATTCTACTTATAAACTTTATTGACCAAAACAGTGCATGATTAAGATAAGGTAAACTTTATTAATCTTATTTTTGCATTGCATCGCTCAACTTCTAGATGATCAATCTCTAAATACAATAAAAATCAAAGATTTTAGTAGTTTTAATATATACTAATGGTGTAATGTTCTGTTTGTATTCATTATCTGGGTTACAATATATAGAGGTACATATGACCTATACGGAAAAGAAATCTATTCTAAATTCAATTAATATTTACATAATTTTCTATTCTTTAATACTCCTCATCAATTTGAAGCAAGTGAATCAAGAATGCCCATCTTGCCACACAGGGACTGAAACTGAGTACGTCTGAGAGTTTTGGTGAATAATCTGCAGGTTGATTACAAGTACAGATATGATGAGTAACAGTAGTACCAGACTGCACATGATCAAGGAAAAAATGAAAATCAACCTCAATATACTTTGTACATTCAGGAAAACTAGATTTACTGCAATATGAAGAGTAAATTAACTGTCGTAAAACAGTCGTATGGGGGAAGATTGCACAACGTCTAAGTCTCGAAGCAAAGACTTAAGCCACAGTAACTCACTACAACTAACATCCATTGTACGATACTCCCCTTCAGGAAAAGAATGAAAAACCACATGTTGCTTCGTGATCTTCAATGAAACCGAAGAATTGCCAATCGTCATAAAAAACCCAGAAATAGAAAGCCATGTAATGGGACAAAGAGCCCAATCAGAATCATGGAACGCGGCTAACTATGAAGAACTATATCAAGAGAGAAACAAACCTTGACCAGGATTTCTCTTCTAGTAAGGTAGAAACCAGAGAGCATCATGTCAGTGAGGAACAAAAGGAGACTTCATAAACTTAGCAAGCGTATGAAAAGAATAATTGAGCTCAGGACAGGTTATGGTTAGATAAATGAGATGACTAACTAGGCGCCTATATTGCTTAGATCACTGTAAACTAGCCACTCTTTGTGTGCAAGATCATGTTGTTGATCCATTGCAAAATCAGTTGGTTTAGCAGCCAATAAACTAGTATCGAATAAAATGTTAAGTGCACCAAGATCCTTCATGTGAAAAGAAGAGCTCAGGGATTTCTTGAATTCAGAGATTAGCGACGAAGAACTACCAACAATCACCAAGTCATCCACATAGAAAAGCACTTGTAAAGAAACTAAGATACGGGATAAAAAGGAAAGGGAGTAATTGACCTTAATCTGAACAAATCCAAGTGCTTGTGGATCATGAGCCAACTTGGCAAATCAGTTTCTAAAAACTTGCCGCAAACCATTACGAGATTTCTGATGCCGACAGACGAGGCCAAGAGGCACATGATATCTAGAAGTAGGGCCATAAAAACATCTTCATGAAGATCACCATGTTGAAAAGAATAGGGACGTCCATATGATGAAGTTCCCAACCATGAATGGCTGCAACATACAGAAATATATGAATTGAACTCATCAACTCAACAGGAGCAAACATCTCATAATAGTCAGTTACCTCAATCTGACAATTACCCATAACAACTAGATGAGCTTTGTGACGTTCAGTAGTACCACAAAATTTAAACTTGGTATTATAAACCATTTGCAAGCAATTGTAGTCTTATCTGAAGAAAGAGAAGCCATACTCAATGTCTCATTGCGCTCAAGATAAATAATCTCATAGGCCATTGTATCAAGCCAATGAACATGCTTGGACGCCTCTAAATAAGTTGTAGGATCCGCACTCGAAGTTATTGCACCCTCAAATCTAGAATTCATAACATAAAATTTATTCGCGATTTACATAATCAATTAAAAAGATAAAGAATACCTGAGGATAGTGACAGCGTAGTAATGATCGTAGATGTGAGAGGTGAGGGTTTAGCAACAGCAGTCGGGGTGAAGGTTTAGCAGCAGTAATAGAGCAAGCACTGTTATTCAGATAAGCCAGAGGTCAACGATCTCGAGGACTCTAGACGGGAGATGATTGGCCGAAGGTCGCGACGTGGGCTAGGAATCTGGGATCAGGTCCTGGGCATCCGGTTAACATGGCTAGCTTCTGTGGTGAGGCCACACTAGAATCAAGCTGCAAGACAGCCGCCGGTGTGGCTGACGGCGGATAGGTAGCTGCGGCCAGAAGGAGCGGGACGGTGGATGCAGGTAGCGGCAAGGTGATACCCAGTCAAAGATGATGATCAGTGGTGACTTGGTGTCATTACTAGTTCTCACCGACAGTTTAAGTGTCAAAAGATCATCAAACCATGGTTCAATTTATAACTATGCAGGCTGAGCAGGTATTAATGGCACATCAACCAAAAATTATCCTTCATAAAAATCAGTGGTTGATGGTTCGAGAAGGTGCATGATTCCATATCATGAAAGTGGTAGCCTTTCTTGCCTGCAGGATGCCCAAGAAAAATGCATCGTTAACTTCGTGGAGCTAACTTTTAACAAATTTGGGAATGCGAGAGGCAAAACAAAAGCAACCAAAGACTCGTAAAATGTTATAGTTTAGAGTGCGTCCATAAAGTAAATCAAATGGTGTGCGTCCGTTGAGTTGATTTATCAGTGTCTGGCTTATAAAAAATGCAGCGGTGGGAACATTTCCCCCCAAAAAGTAATTCGTAGATTACCTTAAAAGTGCAAAGCACGAGCTAAATTTACACGGCGATTCTGGTGTGTTATATCAACCATGGAAATCTCAAAGATAATGCCATATTCAGGAAAGTATGATTACAAAGGTAGAAATTCTATACCATTATCAGCACGGACACGACACATGGAGCACCCAAACTTATTCTTGATCAAAGCACAAAATGTATAAATCTGGAAGCTACATCAGACTTACCCACAAATAAATAAACCCAATCAACTTGGAAATAATGTACCACTAGAAGAAGGTGCACTGTAAAACCCCCAAACATCACAGTGTATTAATTCAAACAAAGAACTAGCATTTGAATAACTCAAAAGAAAACTATGTCTAGTTTGTTTTTCTCGATGACAAACAGAGTAAGGAATTGAAAGTATTATTTGTGCTAAAATCAAGAGTAAGAACAGAAGATAAGTCATTTATGGATTCCCAAGACGTTGATTCCATAAATCAATCGAAGATGGAAATACTGCAGCAACCATCAAAACTGACTGCGGGACATGAGAATGAAAGTGTGTATCCAAAAACGAAGCCAACAACCCCCCCCTTCCCCGTTTACCCACGCCAATCACAGTTCTTGTACTAATTTTTTGTAAAATGCAATAATTTTCAATAAACAAAGCTAGAAATTTTAAGGCAGAAAACAATCTGGAGCATGATAATAAATTGAATCCTAAGGTAGGAGTGAGTAAGAGTGATATCTCCAAAGTGTATAGAACCATAATGTGCAAAAGATGACATAGATCGATCTAGCAGTAGAACATTAACATAATTGATAGCAGTAGTGATATCAGTAAGAGAATCCTTATCACCAGTCATGTGATATGAGGTTCCACAATCAAGAATTCAAGGCAAAGTACGCATACCTGACCCCTGGTAAAAAATAGAATTAAATTGACTAAATATATTGAGATTCGTACTCTATTTGTCATCAGACAGTGTAGGACTAAAATCAAATTGAGTAGGAGTGCCAGAGGAGGCAGTCAGTGCAAAATGTGGCTGTCGGTTCAAACAGTGACATTAACATCACTGCGCCGGTGAACGATGGCTGGGGGCTACATGGCAGGAACCCTGGTTGAAACGGCATCTGGCGTAGTTGGCACCGTGTTCTTCACAGTTTCCTCATCTCTGTGAACCATTCTGGATAGCCTCTGAGCTTGAAATAGGTCGCTTTGTCTTGGACCTTACGATTACAATGCATACGAATAAGATTCTTGTGTTCTGGTAAAGTGAGAGTTCCAGGCGAAGATCATGAAGATGGTGGGCGACAAGCACCATATGCCATGGAATCATTTGAAGACTCGCAAGACCGAATGCCGACATTGTGATTCTTCTCCTTAGACGCATGAGCATAAATATGCATGAAGGATTGCAGTGGTTCTTGATTGATGACATTAGATTGCAAGGTTTGGTAGCCTTCATCTAAAATAAGGAGAAGTTTATAAATAATCTCTTTCTCATGATCATGGAAGGCACCAACACCGTGGTTGCATGTGCACAATGGTTTGCAAGCTTCACAGGTACAAACCCGAGGAGGCTTAAGAAAGTTATAGTCATCATACATCTTCTAGAATTTCCCAAAGTAGATGGTAATAGTCTAACCATTCCGAAGATATTTGATGATATCATTGCGCATCTGCAAAATATTTAGACCATTACCAAGAGAAAAACGTCCAGCAAGATAATCCCACATCTCCTCAACAACAGAAATATAAGTCGTGGTAGATTGTAAAGATGGATCAATAGTGAGCAAGATCCAGTAAAAAAGGTAGCATTCACTTCAAGCTAATTATCAGTATCAGGATCACCAGCCGGGGATTTAGTAATGGTTCCATCAGTGAAACCAATCTTCTTCTAACGAAGAAAAGCACTATAAATTGCAGTAGTCCATTAAAGGTAATTTTCTCCACCTTTCAGTACGATGGGACAAATGACCAAGCTAGGACCGTCAGAAGGAAGGATGTAGTAAGGCGGTTTGGCTGCAGGAGAATGTTGGCAGAAGAAATTGATCGGTGGCAGGATTCACACCAGCGATGCATACATCATCGTCTATTCGCACAAAAAGATGAATTTTTTATATAGGTATCTTGGAGCTTGAGCAGAGCCTTCAATCAGAGTTTAGAATAATTAAGAAATTATTTGGTGGTTAAGTGGCACACTAAGAACAAAAGAGTGGGAGTTGGTTCTTTTAAACTAGGGTTTCCTTTCATATAAAATTAGGGTTGATAAAAACATAATAATTGTTAGGGCCTTATCTGGTATGTAAGATTTAAGATGTTGAGATTTTGATTTTATACAAATTCCAATGTTAGGAAAACATAATGTAAAAAAGTAAATTGAATTTTCAATTTTAAAAATTCAAGAATCGGGTTGTATTTTGGAAAGTAATTAAATTCTTTAAGTTGAATGTGATTGTGATATAATCAAAACAAACATTTTATAAAGAAATATTTTTTATTTATTTTATAATGTGACTTCAATATGATCACAATCTAAGTTAGATTTGTATTATTCACACTACTGGATATTGTGGTGATTAAATGCGGTTCTATTGAACTATGAAGGAAATTTAAAACCATCTTCTCTAACTCCTCTTTTAATCGACTTCGATCATATGCAATTCAAAAACTGTTTTTTTTGGGTCCGAAATAGGTTCCAAATTCATAACATATTTCTGATGTTCAAAGAAATGCTGGGTTTTTGGCAGGCTTAAAGCAAAACCAGATCAGGAAATACGTAGCAACAACAAAGCGATCGCTATACTACGGGGGAGAGAGCTATTCGATGGCGGTGGGAGAGTTTCGACGCGGCAGCTGAACTTCGACACTATGGCAATGCAGCATTCAATCTTCGGCGACGGAGGCTTTGACGTGGAGGAGACGTTCGAATGGCTGAGCTTCGATGTTGGAGGTGAGATAAGGTAGTTTGGCGGCACAGTGAGGTACATAAGCAGCACAGTGAGAAGGACAAAAGATGACAGTGATGGAAATAGAAGAGGAGAATAAAGGTTGAGAAATATTGGAAATGAGGAGATAGATGAGGGGAAAAGAGAACAACGGTGGAAAAATATGGGAGAGCAGAACATGTGAAGTGTAGTGGTGGGAACAGGAGAACTAAGGCGAGTGAGGGGAAAAACCCTAAGTGAAAACCCTAATCCAATGGCCTTGATATAGGTGGGCCTAATATTTAACAAAGGTACCTATTAAAGGTTGTTGTACAATAGAACCACCTTTAATCGAATTTAGAACTTCCTTTAAAATAAAAGAGTAATCTGGAGGCTGGTTCTGACTTGGAACCTCTTTCGGATTCTAGTTAAAGGTGGTTTCTCATGAACCACCTTTGAAATACTTTTAATCAATTTCTATTAAAGGCTGAAGCTCTTTTAATTGATTTGAGAATCGCCTTTAAAATAAAATGGTTACCTAAGAAGGTGGTTCTGAACTTGCAACCTCTTTCAGAACCTTATTAATGATCACTGCATTTAATCAAATGCTCTCAACTAGTGTCATCTTCCAATTATTTTAAAATATTTATTTGTATTACTTTAAAATAAATATTTTTATATTACATAATATTTGCATAATGAATAAAATTATATATGTTAAGTTTTATCACACTACTGCAAGGACCCCCCTATGTCACCAGTATTTTGGTACATAGGCATCGGCAATTTAGGCCCCTGGATTACCGGTGCCCAAGTTTGGGGGTGTTAAAATGTAGTTAGAAAGGCACTCATATCTAAAACAGGTGCTGGTTATTTATATCCAGCCCCGGTGCTGGTTACCGATGTCGATATTACTATAGTAGTGTTTATTTCCTATGACCAGCACTGTATAATACTATTGCTGCTTAAATAATACACACTAGCACCGGTTTAACGCTGCCAAGGCTAGTTGTAATAATTATTTCCAATGCCACTATTTTTTAGAACCGGTTCAAGTCAAGCACCGATATTAAAAAGAAATGTCAGTGCTTGATATTAGAAGGATCTAAATGTTCCAACACTGGTATGGAAATGAAATGCCGGTGCATGGACTTAAAAAGATCTAAATTTTCCAGCCCTCGTATTAACATTTAGCGGTGCTTATTTTCCGGTAATGGTTCATTATTTGAAAAACCAGGATGGTTTTGTTTTGCATTTGCAATGCGAAGTCTAAAATTTTTCAGGCCATCTCGGATCAAAACCCAGGGAAGTATCACAGAAAAAACTCAGAAAAACCAAGAACACGGATCTAAAGACAAGATTAATGCTAACCAAGAAGAAATGAATAAGTTAAAAACTAAACAAGTCTAGAAAAATAATCCATCCACAAGTAAATTTTCTAAAACAAGTAAATTTGTATGAAATGAAATATTTATCCTCCAATTTAAATCATGGGGTCCAAAGAAGTCTTGCAGTGTTTGGAATATACGCCCACCTAAGCCTGGCACTATCTCTCGGCTATAGCTGCTATCATACAAAAAAAACGGATGATTAATTAAGTGAGAGTATTTAGTAAGTAAAAAAACAAATGTTAAATTTGTAATTTGTTGACCTACCTCTAGAATATCTGTAGAGGTAGTCATGAGCACAAGTTCTTCCATGAATAGGGGGATGTAGTACCCATAATCCCAATCAATCTCCTGAAGTTGGTATTACAAATGAATTTTTTTAGTTAAATGTAATTGTAATAAATAATGTTGGCAATGAAGGGACTCTTGGATTGAATGACTTAAATCAATCTATGTGATTTTCCAGGTGTAATCTGAAGACGGTTCTATCTTCCCAGTCTTCTTTTGACATTGGCATGTTATCCTGGTAATGTTAAACTTTTAATGGTTACGTGACTCACACTTGTAGATGTTAAAATTAGTACGATGAAAGAAATGAATGTACATGGAAATGATTCTTTTCATTAATGTAATTGAATAAAATATTGTTGGAAATGATGAGACTCTTGGATTGAATGAATTACATCAACGTTTGTGATTTTTGGGAGGTCGTCGTCGTACCTTTCAAAGATACAATTTATAAGCCCTAAATTCATACTAAATACAACTAAGTAGATAGGTGAAAATTGGGGTCGTCCACAAAGAAGAGGGATTTTCCTAATGGTTCTTCCATATAAGGATGGATAAAAGCCTAGATGTAGATATACATAGATATGTAAAAGCAAGTAAAGGGGGGGGGGGGTTGTTGGTTGGTTTTCTAAGTTATGAAAGTAAAGACAAGATAACTAGAAAAGTTGAGTAACTATGCTAATCATGCAACAACCTAATAAAAAGGATAAAAACTACAAATGCCAAAGTCTTGGGAGCAATTGATATCTGCTTCCGAACCTCTTATCTATTCTTGAATCCATGACCTATTCACTACTTTAACTCTTTGTTGTGAAGATAAATCTTCTATCCTTCTTTGATAGTAGTTTGCATGAGTTAATTCTACATCTCTTGCTAAACCTCACTAATGACTCCTTTAGTCGATCAACGCCTAAAAGTATAAAATTAATGGCATTAAGTTCAAAGAATAAACAACCTTGGTAACACTTAGAAACACTACACCATGTCGAACCATTTAACAAATTCAGGCATTTATACAAGATTAGCCGAGAACGTTCAATGTTTATAAAATTCTCCTATTTGCTTTAGAAAACAAACATGATAAATAATTCGACATTATCACATTCATCTAGAATTTATCAAATCAAAAACCATATTATAATCTCTGATTCATGCTCTTGGATTCCATATCAAACAAGGAGAGGAAAATTAGCTACTTTCTCCTAACCCTAACAAGCAATCATACAAGCAATTCATATACTCAAACTTCCAACACCATTAATGTATTCAACAACAAAATTCAAAGCGCAATAAATGCACAATAGAGAAAAATTAAATAGATAGAAATGATTATCTAGACATGGGTAAGGAAACTTCAATCCATTGCTCCCAAGGAGATTACTAGCCTAGATAATGAAAAAAAATAACTAATCTAAAAAAACAAAGAAAAGAAGAAGAAGAAAAATACAGTTTCAAAGCAGAAAATTGCAGGAAGAAAAGAGATTCCGAAGAGAGAGGATAGGGTTTAGGATTTATAGTACAAAATGAAGGAAATATTTCCGGCCACCTGTCTGTCGCTACTCGCAACAGGACCATCGGAACTCGTGATGAAGCCTAAATTCAGCATCTTGATTTCTTTTTTCTTCTTGTCTCGAGTCCCCCTTTTCACATCACGTTTGTTTAATCCCTATAGTCTTCAAAGCTCAAAAGTTGGTCTTCAAATCTTCAAAGATAATCTTTGAAGACTTCAAAGTCTTCCAACATTTTTCTTGTCACATAAAATCTCCTAGAAATGTTATGAAAGCACAAAGTCGCTCTTAACTCATCTAAGAGAATTTCAAGGCAAAATGCCACATTTAGAGCAAAAAAGTGTACAAAAGTGAATCCAAAAATTTCCCAAAATAATCGCATAAAATGGACACATCAATTTTCCATATGTAATCGGAAGAGACGGTTCTATCTTCCTCTTCTCCCTTTGATATTGGCATACTATCCTGGTAATGTTGAACTTTTAATGGTTACGTAACTCACAGTTGTAGAAGTTAAAATTAGTACGATGAAAGGAATGAAAGTACCTGGAAATGATTTTGTTTTCCTTAATGTTGTGGGGTTTGATTCCTCCAGTCATCTAGTCAGTACTAAAAATTCCTCTGTACTAGGACGGATGAGTATTAAGTACCAATGATCACTTCTTTGAAAAGAAAGTAAAACATTAATGAATTTGTTGACGGTGAATAATTTCTCTTAATTTAGAAAAAATGAAAAGTGTGACTTACATTCGAATATTTGGCACCACATAAATCATGGCGTCACTAACAAGCTTGGTATCCAAAATGGCTTTAGCACGACCTTTGAATTTTGCTCTTATGCATCACGGGAGGCAAAATGAATGTGGTCATTGTTAGTTTCAAAGACTTGGTCATAGAAGTTCCTTGACTAATAACATTTGTTAATTTATGAAACAAATTAGCATATGAATAAACATAGTTTATGTGAAAAAGTAAACCTTACCCCATCTACACATCTAGTTGTGAATTTTCTAGCCAAGCCATCGCTCTGAAGTTGCCAAGTTTGTTTCCGATCTCCACCAGCTCCTCGATAAACAATCAACTCTGATGTTTAGTGCCAAAAGTTGAAGGTAGAAACTCGGGAAACAACACCACCCTTCTCGACACTTGCATGTTTTTCACAAGTTCATTGCAGTATTTGATGTACTTCCCCATTTTTGGGATATACCTTGAATGGGCGCTTGTTATTAATATGAAACTAATTAATCGCAAGAAAATTAAGCTAACTAAAAAATAATTAAACAATCAACAAGATGGAAGTTATTGATAAGTACCTGTTGCAGTGGTCTTTCACGTAGAATTTATTGCTATAAGGAACGGAAGGAGCTGCTTGATCCAGACTATTTTGGAGTGGATGCCTACATAGAAAAATATTATAATTTGTATGCATCGTAATATAAAATTAACCTATAAAAGATGTAGTAATTATTTGTACTTATTACCTCATTTTTGCTGACAATAAGGCAATAAAATTCATCGTTCTGGGGCAGACTTGCCTTCAAAGTATTCCGACTGGGGATCATCGTCAAGTCAAACCAAAGACATTGGACAGTCTACCACCCTCCCTGAAGCCTCTCCCACGCCATTGAAATGGTGGTTGGCAGACAAAAATTGAACTCTTGGATGGTAGATAGACTCACACACACGAATGCGAGCTACTAGACTAGCTGACTTCTCGGGACGCCTAGATTTCTGAAGCCATTCTTTGGCAACCCTTATCCTCTGTCCCTCAAGGATCTTGATGAAAAAGTTGACATACTCCCATTTTTTTAACAGATAATGATAATTTAATTAGTATAAAAGCTTTTCAGGTTTAGAGGAAAAAGAAAATTGACAGTATCAAACTAGTAATTTTAATGCATATTTACCTCCTCATCTTCTACTCTGCCACTTGGGGGATCTTGGCCCCAGCCACTAAGACCGATGGATACACCTACCAGGGCGTTCTGAATGAAGCTCTTCGAGTCCTCAAGGCCTTCTTCAATATTTAATCATCATGCTGCAGCTATTCCTATAACCAACTGGTCAAGGTAAGAGACTATTGCCTTGAAAACTGGCTAATCAGTTGTAGTTTTCTTGCCCTGCTTCTTTTGAGACGAGGAGCTGCTACCGTACTTTCTTCTTGCTATGCTTGGGATAGCAAAAACTATTAGCGGTCTATACTGGGTACCTCTCTAGCAACCTGGGTGATCCCTCTTCCCGGTGAGTCTTATCAAAATGTCCTCACCCGAGCCCAACTTTAGGGTTCCCTTATTTTTTTCCTCGTTCATCCTCACATACGATGCACATTATTTTGTTATTAATTAAAATAACCTTTTACTTAAATATAGAAGTTTAAATGAATTGGATACTACAATATCCTCCAGTATGGCTTTGACTTCGGGGTTGTAAAGTCTTTATCTTTTACTTTGATTTACTCCAAGTAGACCATCGATTTGTCCGGCTTGAAATTCTTGGAACTAATCTTCCTCTTGATCTCTTCTTCTGTGTATCCTTTGTCCCTCAACTTCTTTGTCACATTTTCTTTTAGCTACTTGATCAACTTCTCCTTTGTAGCCTTGTTGCCCTTTGGTTTGGTGTGGTCGATGTATTCCTTTTCCTTTGATTGGGAACTTGCCCCCTATCTTCTTTTTTCTGAATATTAAATATTATTTATGAAATCATGTAAGAACTTTACTTACCATCATTTCCTTGGTCTTTCTGTGTTCCTCGAATTTCATCCACTCCTCCTCATCCATCTACCTGTAATTTTCTATTGGCTTGTACATTGGAACTTTGTTGCTCGGCATGTACTGTATGTACTTGCCTATCACATTCTTCCTCAACCTTCTTCATTATTCATCAGTCAATTTCATGTTAGACTTGAAACTTGCTTGTGATGGAAAATTACAGAATATATAGGTTAAAAGCAAGAATATGTAGTTTCATAGTAACAATTAAACATTTATCTACTAAGTAGTATGAAATTGATTTTTATATTTATGTCTCTCCACATCTCTTCCTTCACATTTAATGGGACATTAGGCAGTGTATCCATGTACCAAATCTGGCTCACCTCCTAAATGCATAGTCACAATATCCGGTCTAGGCACTCCAATTTTTTATGCTTACCATCTCACCATCAAATTCCTTGAAAGCGATGGGGACAAGGTCCTTTCCTTGGATAATATGATAGACTAGCATGTAGCCATCCCTCGTTTCCTACAATAAGTGGCAATCTTGAACTTATTGAACGCCTTCTCCTGATTCCCACCTGTCTTGGTAGGTTACCATTCCTCGGATTTCGAGAAGGGTTTTCCTTGCTATATTCCTCATTCTCTTTTGTAGCACCACCCTCTTTGGGAGAAAATGTTTCACCTGCTGCCTCTTTCTCAAATTGAATGTTGAGGGGTACCATCAGTATATAGTCCTATGGTCTCAGAAATAAGTTTTTGGTTCTTCACACTCGTTTCCAGGTGGAGGACCGGTCCTTTTCCTTTTCCTAGCCACCTTTCTGGATTTAGGAGGCATTTACTCATGAAATACAAATAGACATGTTTATAGATAACCAACATAAAAAAATTGCAAAAAAAACCCAATATCAATGACCAACAACAAAAGCAGTGCTCATTGATAGTGAATACATAAATTTATGCAAGATCATAATAAACACTTTATAGTACTCAATACAGTATCATTACAACCACGATATGTAATTCACGACAATTACACACCAAAAAAAGAAATTGGCGCCATTTGAGGACCAAGACCTTTTCAAGATCAACCAAATTGATTCCATTCATGCGTTTACAGTTAACAAACTGGACAATGAACCATATCTCATACATTTTAGAACAAACACTTCAACATATCTCATACATTTTAGAACAAACACTTCATCATATCTCATATATTTTAGAACAAACACTTCATATCATACAATGAAATATATCTCATACATTTCAAAATAAACAATTCATATCACACAACTAAATATATCTCATACATCACAGAAAACCTATTTTCCATGCTAATTATGATAGGTACAACCCTAGACAACTCAACAATAAAAAAATTCATTCATACATTTCATTGAACACATATAATTTCATACCCATTTCAATAAAGAAAAGGAAGTAAGGGTTTGTACACAACAAAAAAAATCTGGGAATGGATGAAGTACCTTTGAAGAATTCAAGTTCGTAACCAGGAGGAGTGAAAGTTCGTTGGTGCCGAGTGGAGAAAGTGGAGAAATGGGCTTCCGAGATACAAAAGGCAGAGTTTTGAGGTTGTTATATTAGTTGAATTTGAGGAAGTCAAGAAATGGATGACGACTTAGGAGTAAAGGTGGTGGAGAAAGTGGGTATAAATCAGATTGAAGGAGGAGAAACCGTTTGGAAGATGTTTTGAAAGAGAAACCGTGACAGTTATGTGAGGAAGAAGATCAACCGAGTTTTATATACGCAAAGCAAAAACTAGTACTTAAGTCTGGCATACTAGTGCCTACTCTAATTCTACTACATTCCAGGAGGATCACAAATATTCTAAGCGCACAACACCGGTATAATACAAGTGTTGCTGCATGGAATATTGGTGCCTTTTATGTTAAGGCAACTGTGTGAACTTGCTTTGGAAAAAAATTCTCCAGGAAGAAAGGAATGGGTTCAAAATTTCTAACTAATGAGCGCCAGTAAATTAACCAGTGCTGCTTTTAATAAACCGGTTCTTAATATCATTAAAGTGGCTGCTCAAGGTTGCTGTAAATGAATTTTTTTTTAAAAATCTGACAAAGAGGTATGGTACAAAAAATTGGCTAAGTCTATAACACCGGTACTAAATACAGGTGTCCTACATCTGAGTACCGGTGCCAATTTATTTAATTTGTGCTCAATATAATTTTGGCCCAATATAAATTGGGTGGGAAATGTCTTTTCCAATACAACACTGATTTATATACCGATGCCTTGTGGGGAATCTTAAAATTTTGAATTTTCCGCCCAATTTTGGACTTAAATTTGTAATTTTGAAATTCCGCCACAAGTAAGCACTGGATTTTTCCAATGAAAAACTGGTGCCTTTGTAATCATCAATATTTAGCAATATTAGATTTAATGGCAACATAAGGAGGAAATTTTTCCTGTTGTGGTTATGCATTTGTATTTAAAAATATTCAATTCAACATTCCATATGTCTCTTGTTCCAAAAATGTTTCAAAAATATGAACAAAAAGGGCCCGTATCTTACTTTGTTAAAATTACACTGTCGCCCAAAATTAAGTTACAACTTCTTCGTTGTATTAAAATAAATTTCTATTGCGTATTCTAGGGTTAGTATAATTATTAGTAGAAAAGGATTTTTCTTGATATTTAATAAAGTGATAGTACATGTCTCAGGGTATGTTACTCTAGATTACTTAGATGCTAGGAAGTTTAAACGGGAAGGATTATTGGTAAGTTTTTCCCACTGAATATAAATAAATTTTTAGTTTTGGACTTGGAATATACATCACGGTTTCTTAATGTAGCATTGCATCCGATCAAATTTTAATTTGGATGTCTAGTGAAGTTTTTTTTTTTGCACTTAGCTCCCTCCAAGATTCTTGGAACTGTCAAAACAAAAAATTGGCAATCCCATAGTGAAATTCAATAATTTATGAACAAAAATATGCGATTTGGACAT
>JAULKJ010091117.1:0-25507 GCA_032355405.1 Rubia balearica | reverse complement strand
AAAAGTCAACACTGTCGGTAAAAGTCAACGCTCCCGGTCAATGTCGGTCAATGTCGTCTTTGCATATTTTTCTGAAAATATATTTGTTTCTAAAAAGTCAATGATGTCGGTCAACTCCACGGGTCAATGCCGGTCAATTTCGTCTTTTCATATTTTCTGAAAATTTAGAAAAAGGAAATTTTTAGAAAAATATGAAAAGACGATATTGACCGGCATTGACTTTTTAGGAAGGGTAATGTTGCCTTTTCACATTTTTCTGAAAATTTCTTTTTTCAAAGGGTGTAATGGTCATTTCCAGCCAGAATTTGGTTTCCAGGGTCAAATTGGCACATTTGACCAAAACATAGGGTCATTTCCGCACTTTCAGATTTTACAAGGTCATTTCTGCACTTTCAACCAACTTATAGGGTCAAAAACGTACTTTACTCAATGTTATAATTCCTTAAATCTTAGGATTCCCTAAACTCTGCATGATTAATTTTTCATGCAGGCCTGAACTCTTTGTAAAAGTTTTCTTTAGTACTTGCATGGCAATAGTAATTATGAAAGAAATCGACCCTTCATCCCAAGTACTAAGTGGAATTTGGAATTTATGAAGTTTGAAGTAGTTTTTTTTATGATGAACAGGTTACCAAAGCTTTTAATTGATGGGCCGTACGGAGCGCCAGCACAAGACTACAAGAAATACGAAGTGGTATTGCTGGTTGGGTTGGGAATCGGAGCAACTCCAATGATCAGCATCGTGAGAGACATTCTGAACAACATGAAACCCTCCGACAAAGAAGAGGATGTCGTGTTGGAAATTGACAGCCCTGTCCCCCTAAACAAGACAGAGACAGCTAATGGAGGGGAATTCAAGACAAAAAGGGCATACTTGTACTGGGTTACTAGGGAGCAAGGCTCATTCGAGTGGTTTAAGGAAACAATGAACGATATTGCTGAAACGGATAAGGAGGGCGTGATAGAGATGCATAATTATTGCACCAGTGTTTATGAAGAAGGAGATGCTCGGTCTGCTATCATTACCATGCTTCAGGATCTCAACCATGCCAAAAATGGAGTCGATGTTGTTGCCGGAACCCGGGTGAAGACCCATTTTTCCAGGCCTAATTGGCGTAAAGTCTACAATCGAATTGCTCTCAATCACGCACATGAAACTATTGGTAAGTTTGCTTCCTAATACAATGTCCGCTCTGTATATGGCATCATAGGATTAGATGTTTGGATTTAGATGAATGAAACGAGTGGATGAAATCGAATTAAAAGGTAAAACGTAAAATGAGTGAATGAAATTAAAAGAATCTTGCTTCGTCATTTCCCAAGCACTATAACGTTTATTTATCGATTAAGTCCTCACATTTGCAGGCGTATTTTATTGTGGAGCACCGGCACTCACTAAAGAACTGGGACAGCTAGCGTCAGCTTTTTCCCAAACAAGCTCTACCAAATTTCAGTTTCACAAAGAAAACTTTTAATGCAGTAGATGCTACGACTTGGTTTAGTCGTTGGGTTTATTTTCTAGCTTCCATTATTTTGTTTTCTTTGCATAAATTGGATTAAAATGTTTGAAAACCACACTTGTTCAAGGCTGTGATAATAATATTCTAAATGTCAAGATACAAAAATAGCATAAATTTTTTAATGTTTTTATGATAATGCTATAGTATACTATAATTAGCCAAACCATAAATTTTAGTTCAGATCATCATTCAGTTTTTACAATGTTAAATGACTTTTAACTACCCATTTTTACTTTGAATTCTGAAAATCTAACCCAAAACTAGTCTTTAGTACTCCCTCTGTTCCAATTCAAATTGCACATTTTTTTATCAACTTTCTCAAGACACATTTAACCATAAAATTTAACCAGTATATAGATACATATAAAACACCAGCCCCGGTTGGTGACTAGCACACACACTTGGTGAAACTTGCGTATGTTACCATGTGAACTTATCATTTGAACTTCTTTTTACATGAGAAGGACATCCAACTTACCACTAGCTACTCTCTAGTAGTTAGGAGTAGTTAGGGAAACAACGTACAAGTATTATTTTTGAGTCGTAACGCCTCATTTTTCTACGATGCTGGAGTGCACATCAGTATGTCATAGCCATACTTCATAATATGCCTTAGAGAAAAATCACGATAGTATCCACATCCCTCGTTAAGACGTAGAGCCTGTCTTGCTTCGTGCTACCTGTGCCAACAAGGCTTGTTCATGATCAAACAAGCACAACTCCCCATTTTCAATCATAGTCTTGCAACCATTCTCATCAAGTTGACCAATACTTACAATATTTTTGTTCAACTTAGGCATAAAATATACATCTGTTAGTACCTTATGCTCCTTATTTTTGCACAATAACATTATAACAACTCGACGCAGGTATCCACCATTTTCCATCACCAAGCCTAACCATGCCTTTCACATGAACAATACCTTGGTGCCTTTCATGGGGTTGCTCGCCCAGTATCATGGTGCCACACCCCCTCGCCTGAATATACTGGAAAGACATACTCCTTGTTGAGGAAGAGATACTCATGTGCCTCTTTGAGAAGACCAACACTCTCCAAGGCAGGTCTTGCTGGGGAAATCCCAACATGGAGCGCCTCATCACTCTGGATTCCTGGATCCTATCAAGTGATTTTAGGGGGGCTACAACTCAACCATGGATGCCATTAATTAGCACGACCAACTAATCATCCTCCATCATGATCAGGTGTGCTTTTTTCAATTTTCCTTATTTTTTCTTGCGACACTCAAATGTAAAATGGCTATAACCCTTAATAGTTATCCCACAATTGTGACTTTTCCCCTTCCTTAGACCATTTTCTTGAGTCCTTGTGGTACCTCTTTTTGGTCCCATGAGTATCCACTGATATAACCCTAGCCTTTGCACAACTCTGTCCCTTTCCACCAGTGTTGAGACTTGATTTCTTAAGGCTCAATATGGGGGATTGATCTTTTGATTTGAAATCTAACAACCTTTTAATCTTTGGATTAGATATTCAACTAACAAAAAAATATGTTAGTTTGATCAATGATAAAAAAAACTCAAGATCCTAAGATGATTATATAGGCATCTATGCGAATAGCTTTATAAATATGAAAATGAATAGTTAATAACTTCCCAAATACGATAGGATTAGATATTCTCTTTATTACGCTTAACGCATGTTAACAAAGGACTAACTAGAGTATGATTAAGAATCATATCATCCCCACACCCTTGAGAGAAGGCTTGTCCACAAGCCTTGATGAAAGAAAAATGCTCCAGTAGCCCTGCAACATTTTCCCTCGTAGCTTTATCTATAGTGTATCCTTCCCACCGAATCAACTGTTTTAGAGACGAAGCATTAATATACACTCTTTCATCCAATATCCTAGATGGGGCCCATGTAGCACGGTTCAGCTGAATAGGTAAAGATGGAGAAACCTGAGTGTAAGAACCCAAGGATTTCTTAAGCAAAAACATATGGAAAAAATGGATGAATTCAAATGCCAGATAGTATTAGCAACTTATAAGCTACTTTTCTGATCTGCTGCAACACCTGGAATGGCCCATGAAACTTCGGAGAGAGTTTAGGGTAAGATTGATTAGCTACCATAGTCTGACGATGCGACTGTAAAAAAAGATAAACCTAGTCACCAACTTCAAATGAAATTAAGAATGATGGCAGTCAGCCAAACTCTTCATGTGTTCTTGGGCACTAGCCTTTTTTTTATGAAAATAAAATCCAACGTTCGATCTCTACTATGGAGAGCCACATCCACCATTGTAAACCCTGGAATATAACAGGAAATTTGAGGGGGTTAGTCAACTGTATAGTGCTTGAAATGGTAACATTTTAATGGCAGAGTGGTAAGAAGTATTATACCACCATTCAGCCTAAGGAAAACAATTCACCCACGAAGATGGACGCTCCAAAGCAAAGCAATGTAGATAACACTCCAATTCTCTATTACTAACCTCAATCTGACCATCAGATTGTGGATGATAAGCGGAAGTACGACATAATTTAGTCCATTAAAGGGCAAAGAAGGTTTCCCAAAAAATATGATGAATATGGGATGTCGATTGCTAATAATGGAACGAAGAGGACTGTGTAGGCAAATGACATCACGAACAAAGACTTCAACAACCTTACTAGCAGCATACAAATGAGCGAGCGCAATAAATTTGGCATATTTCGATAAGAGATCGACCACAAGAAAAATTACCTTCTTGTTAAGGAAACGTGGCAATCCTTCAATAAAATCCATAGAAATGTCAACCTAAACATCTTTGGGAATAGTCAGGGGATTAAGTAATCCGTTAGGAATGATAGATTCAACTATGTTGTGTTGACAAACAACACAATGAGCATCAAATTTCTTATTAGATATCTTATTCCAAACCAATAAAAACCACTTTGTAAACGTATATACATATGAAGAAACCCCGAATGGCCTGCGTCAGGAGTGGCATGGTATTCTTCCAACAAATTTGCACACCAAGATGAGCCAAGTGCAACAACAATACACCATTGGTACCGCAACACATCACTCTTCAGTATATGTACCTTTTGGAAGTAGAATCTTTTCATAAAGCAGTGATGATCGACTACATGACAGGATAAAAAAAACACTTCTTTGTGATCTCGCTCAAGCTATCCACAATAGGTCAAGACAAGAAAGAAAGCTCCAACTAAGGTGACCGAGATAATGCATTCGTGAACTGATTATGTTTCCCGGGTCCATAAAAAATCTCATAGTCATAGCCTACTAATTTCGACACCCATTTCGGTTGCTCAACGGAAGAAAATAGTTTCTCATGAAAATACTTCAATAATTGATGATTCGTGTAAATTTTAAAGTGTCAAACTGCTAAGTGGTTAGTTTCATTCATGGTTCACGGTTGTTTCCAGAGTCTTGAAACCGTGATCTGTTCCCATTAAACCTTTCATGTGAATTTTTATTTACCACTTTCTTCAGCGTCCTAGAGAAATTATTAGTGATAAGAGCAAGTTTCTCATTTACATCATCGCTATCCTTTTCATGATTTTACATTCAATTTTTGGAAGCCAATTCCCTTTTTATCTTCATGGTTGGATGTTCCAACGTCATCTCATATGTTTTTACTGATCCCATTAGCTCATCCAAATTCATTTTGGCCACATCCCTTGCCTTTCCTATTGCAGCTACCTTAATGGTATGTCTTTGGAAAGTGATCTCAGCGTCTTCTTCACCAATTTGTATTCTTAATAAACCTTTCCCATTTGATGCGCCATTGGTGATAACTCTAAGTTTCCCATTGAACTCGACAATAGTCTCGTCGTCTTCCATTTATAGCTCTTCAAAAATTTTGGCCAATATTTATAGCTTTAATTCACGTACACGGCTTCCTCCCACATGCACTATCTATATAATATCCCATGTTTTTTTTCCTGATAACATGTTAAGATGAGTTTGAACTGATTTTCATCTACTGCAGTAAAAATGGAATTTAGTGCTCTTTAGTTTGCCGATCCAGCCTTTGGTTCATCTGTTGTCCATGATTCCTTTGGCTTAACTGCTGGCTCTTTAGAGCTAGATTATCCTCCTTCAGGTTATCCTCCTTCAGAACTTCCAGTAACCGGGGGACTTCCATTCTGTTTCAACATAGTTCCTAGCCAATTCATCCAGTGAATTTATAAACACTCGCATGCGAGCCTTCCAGTAGTTATAGTTCCTTCCTTCAAGCAGTGGTGGCTGAAACACAGAAGCTCCTTCTTTGGTTGTCATTGGTAAAATTGGTTCACACTTTCTTAGTCAAAACCTAGGTGAAACAAGTGACTTAGCTCTAATACCAATTGAAATTTTAGTTTTACCAATTTTCTATTTTAATCCAAGTAATTAGTTCCAACTTAACCAAGTAAGTTAAAACATAAATGTCAACACACGAGACTTGGTTATGCAGTTCGGTGAAATCACCTACATGTACAGGGCCTTGCACAATTCATAAAAAATTGACCAGAAAGAAAGACGCATCACAATGTATACCATACAAATATAGTTATCTTCTCTTATTACAATGTTTTGCTTTTGCAAGCTCCCTTTGCTACCGATCTACCTTGACCAGACTCCCTCTGACCTAAAAAATATCGATGCCAGATCTCCTCCTCCCGAGGAATCAAGGTATATGATTATAAACTTTGCTCAACAGTTTAAGATCATGTTGGAACACAGACCGAAAGTTTCTTAAGTACTATCGAAATATGTGAAAATATGGATGTATATTTTCTCTATGAAATTCGTAAATAGCTCAGTTGAATTGTCTTCTATTTAAAAACACCGCACGCATCAATATTCTGTGCAAAAACAATTCACATCCATTACAATTAATTACATGGAAATAGGAATTACCAAATCCAATCCCTTGAAGTAAGGAATTAAAATATATCACATATAATCAAACTAAATACCATACAGAAAGGAATACAACCAAATCAATTCTGATTTCTTCCAACTCAATCCAATCGTATAAATATAGGAATTGATATATTCTTCAATCTAAAAAATGGACTAAAAATTTCTACCACCTCAGATTTCCTTTTGCCACATAATTTTCCTTATTGATGATTCAACACATACTTTCCATATCTGCAAAATTTTCAAAAATTCCCTGTTAACTAAATATGGTCTTTACAGTGTGTTGCTTAGTTGTGGTGTATCTGAGTGGTGTTGGTGTGGGGAGGTGGTTCTAGGTGTGGGTTGAAGAAAGAAGTGGGTGGTGGCAGAGAAAACAAGGGTTGAAGAAAGCATGGATTGGTGTTGAAGGAGAGGGATATTTAGATATTTCCCTATGTCAAAATTAAAACCAACCTATTTTCTCTCTGCTGAAAGGGCTGAGACAGGGAGTACTTTGAGAAAGTACCATGTAAGACATCCTTACCAAGCTACAATTATTAGAAATATGTCTTATAACACGATTCTGGGTCAAAATTTGGGTATGAAATAACTACCATATTTTTGCCACTTTTTAGGAAAGAAAATCCCCGAAATCAAAGAATTATAATCCTTTTGAAATTCAATCCGATCGAATCATTGAATCAAAGATTCAAACTCCAAATTTAAACACACTAATCCCCAATGAAACACAAAAAAATCGCTCGAACGAAGCAATCGAGCTCAACATTTTGTAACTCTGCATTTTTTTGGCAAATCTAGATGGAGCTTTGAATTTTACAATGGAATGAGGAAACAAATGAAATCACTGATCCTATAACACTGGATTAAAGGTCGTAAATCTCCAATCAAACCTCTACAAATCACCAGATTGAGCAAAGTTTGCGAATCTGTATTTTTAGCAATAGATTTGAGATGGATGTGCATTTTTTGCTCCAGAATCTGCAGTTTCGTGTATCAATCTAGTATAAGATCACGTGTGAAAGCTTCTACGATTTACGACGGTGAAATCATTGAGGTAATATGAAATTTATAGTTTCAAATCTCTGTTTTCATTAAAAATAGCCACAATTTTAGAAATCTCCTAAATGAATTTCATGAAGGTTTTGTTGTTATAATTGATTGAAAATGAAGAAATTCAAGGAAACAATATCTGATATGAATCTCCTTGTTAAGAATCTGGATTGCAAAATTTTAGATCTTTGATGAAACGAGGGATCTCGCTAAACCCTATTAAGTCGCACAAAAATTGATCAACTAGCCCTCAGGATTGCTCAATTCTCGAGATAAGTGAAACTAACTATCCCAGAGGATTAGTTCACAAATCGAATGGTATTGATACTTAATTAACCCGCACAATTAAGCAACAATAATGACGCTCGCAAGCAATGAGTATGACTCAAAAATTCTGAATATATGATTGATAAAAGGTTGTACATGTCTCGGCCATACCCCTTCTTTTATAGGGATATTTTAGAACCAAAAAACCTAGGCATCGTTATCTTTTTAAACTATTGTAACAATATTTTATTTTAGTCCAATAACTCGGCCATATGGGCTTCTGAAGAGTTGTTATTTTCGACCCAGCCCATTAGTGTTTTGAAAATATGGAGTTTTATTATGATTAGAATTATATTTGGTAAGATTAGATAAGGTAATATTCTTCAAGCTTACTTCTTGAAGAATTCGGTCATAATAGGGTTTATTTTTGAAATTCAAGCTACATATGGTTTTAGCTTCTTAAAACTGCCATAAGTCGATTTAGTTTCCAATTGTAATTAGGTTTTTCGGTTAAAAAATATCCCTTTATAATAAGGGGTATGGCCGAGATATGTACAATCTTTTATCAATCATATATTTTGAATTTTTGAATTATACCCATTGCTTGCGAGCATCTTCATTTTTGTTTAATCCTGCAGGTTAATTAAGTATCAATACCATTCGATTTGTGAACTAATCCTGAGGGATAGTTGATCAATATTCTTGGGACTTACTTGGGTTTAGCGAGATCCCTCGTTTCATCAAAGATCTAAAATTCCGCAATCCAGAGTCTTCGCAAGGAGATTATATTAGTTGGTATCAGGGCAAAGCAAAGGTTTCTGCGACCATCATATCAGTCAGTACCCCTATGACCGAAGTTTTAAGGGGTTTTCGAGTTCTTGCTTATTTTACTTTCGAAATTACTATTCTAAATTTACAAACTCTTTCGTGTCATTTTAACTATTTTTTGTTTATATTTCTTAGCAGAAGGATTGAATATAGAGTAGAAGGATGTGCCTTCGCCTTGTTAGTTTTGAGTGTTGTACACTTGGTGAGTGACATTGATAAAAAAAGGAAGGAGGGTGTGATTTTTATTACTAACCATTTATTTTCTTAGCAGCTTAGTGGAAATGGCGGATGATAATCCATATGTCCCACCTTTTGTTAGTGATCCCAATAATGTGCCATTGATGAACACGTTAATAGTAGGCATGGTGAGCAGACACAAAATGAGGCACCGGAAAGTTGGGAGCAACATCGTATCAGACCTAATGAACATGTTGATCCAGATTGCTTTGTTGTCACATTAAATTCACTTATAAGTGAGGTGCAGACATTGGAGAAAAGTTGACAGCTTGGCACCACCCACACCACCGTTCACGGCCGTAAGGGATGACCCTTATGATTATTTTTGCAGATTCCAAGATTATAGTAGTTTCAATGAATGTTCCAATGAATCGAAAAGGAGATCACACCGAATAACTTCAAGAAGGCATCATGATTCTCGAAGGAGGACAAGGGCCAGTTCGAGTTCAGGCTCAAGTTCAGATTCTGCTCGAGACATCAAGGGGTTGAAGTATGATATCCCTCGATTAGATGGCCAACACAGTCCGATGAAGTATCTTGATTGGGAGTGATAGATTGAGAATCTATTTGATCTAAAAAACTATCGAGAGAAAGAAAAAGTTAAAGTGGGACAATATTCCTTCACTCACTATGCGGATGAATGGTGAAAAATGTGAAAGAAAAGAGACAACTTGGCGGGAAGAAACTTATCTCCACCTGTGAGAGATTGAAAACTGAGCTTACTGATGGATCAACATTCTTATTTGATGGAACAACATTCTTATCTGGACAATATGAAGTAAGGAAATCGGTTAGTTGACCATGAGGAGGGTCGGGATGAAAGAAAATGACGCATTCATCAAAAATTGATTCATTAAAGGGCTGCATAAGAACCTTCAAACGCTAGCCAAGCTTCAACATCACATATCTATGGATGATTTATTGATGAAAGCAAGGTTGGTTGAAAGCACTATGCGGCCAAAGAAGCAACAATTGAGATTTTCAGTCAAAGATTAAGATTTGACTCCAGAAATCCCCAGTTCTGGCCAAGGTAGAGGGGCACCCAAGAGAGGCCGAGGATTGGTCCAGACCTACTCTAATCCGACTTACAATTTCACTGATAGAAGAACGGCGCCACATACTTCAAACCAACAGTCTTCGAGGAATTTAGGTAAGTCCCCTGTCTCTTCATGAAATTTGATTTCAGTTAACACTCCTACTTGTTTTCATTGAAAAGAGAAAGGATATGTTCGTAGTAATTGTCCCAATGCTCGAGTGTTAGCAACCATTGAAGAAGGAGATGAAGAAGATGAATATGCTGATATGCCACTTCTCCATGCGAGTGGAGAAGAACATGTCTCAACCATTCCCCTTCTTTTATATGGATATTTCAAACCAAAAATTCTAATTAAAATTGGAAACTGAATTGACTTATGAAAAATTTAAGAAACTAAAACAATATCTAACTAGAATTCCTAAAATAAACCCTATTATGACCGAATTCTTCAAGAAGTAAGCTTGAAGAATATTACCTTATATAATCTTACCAAATATAATTCTAATCATGATAAAGCTCCATATTTTCAAAACCCTAATGGGCTAGGTAAAAAATAATAACTCTTTAGAAGCTCACATGGCCGAGTTATTGTACTAAAATAAAATAATGTTACAATAGTTTACAAAGATCACACTACCTTGTTAAAAACCCTATGGAAAAAAGGACTATAGTGTTCTTCCTGATGTCTTTAGTTAATCGACAAGCTTGAATAATTAATCCAAACCCTAGCCAACTTATTCTGGAATCTTCATCATGAATTTGATCCATCAAAGCATTCAATGCCGCAACTCTAAACTTCGTTCTTGACCTTGTCATCAGTCCAACCATGTCACTTAGAAAATCTCGAACATAACCCTTGAATGATTTATCAAGTCGTGGAATGTCTTCATTTATGGTGGTAGTCATCTTTGCATCTCCATCAAAATCGTTTTGCATAGAGGAGAAGGCAGTGAAGATGTTGAAACCGAAAATTCAACAAACTTACATCAAGGTTTGGATTTGATTACCTAAATATAGTAAAACACATGAAGTAACGAATTCTATCTTGATAGATTATTCGCCAAATCTAGAATTTGATTATATGCATTTTGTTAAAGAAGATTTTGGTTTATTAATTTTATTGGAATATATGAAGTATTATGTTAAGAGCACTAAGTAATTTCATGAACACATGATGTTCTATGTTCATTTTCTTGTTAGAGAATTGGCCAAGGTTTAGAATTTGATTAAATGCATTTAAAAAAATATTTTGGTGTTTTTAATTTACTGGAACATATGAAGCATTATATTAAACACACGATGTAAAAGCATGAACACATAAAGTAACGTGTTCATATTTTGCTGGATAATTCGTCAAGGTCTGGAATTCAAATTAATGCATTATGTTAAGAAGATTGTGGTGTTTTTAAATTTGCTGGAATGTATGAAGCATTATATTAAACTCACGATGTAATCGCATGAACACATGAAGTAACGTATTCATAAGTTGCTAGATTATTCGTCAAGGTCTGGAATTTGATTAGATTCATTTTGTTAAGAAGATTTTCTGTATTTTTACATTTGCTGGAGCGTATGAAGTAATATATTAAACGCACAATATAACTGCATGAATAAGGGAACTAATGTGATAATCTTTTCTATATGATTTGTGAAGGTCAGGAATTTGATAGATGCATTTTCTTCAAAAGATTTTGGTATTTTAAATTTATGAAATGTATGAAGTAATATGTTAAATACATTATCTAATTGCATGAACACATGAAATAACGTGTTCATAAGTAACTAGATTATTCTTCAAGGTCTAGAATTTGATCGAATGCATTTTGTTAAGAATATTTTGGTATTTTTCCATTTCTTGGAACATATGAACTAATATGTTAAACACACGATATAACTGCAAGAATACCGGAAGTAATGTGATCATTTTTTGCTAGATGAATAGTGAAGGTTTGGAATTTGATTAGTGCATGTTTTTCAAAAGATTTTGGTATTTTAAAATTTTTGAAAATGTATGAAGTAACATGCCAAATATACGATCTAATATCATGAACACATGAAGTAATGTGTTCATATTTTCTAGATGATTCATCAAGGTCAGAGATTTGACTAGATGAATTTTCTTAAGAAGTGATTGGTATTTAATAATTTGCTAGAATATCTGTGGTATTCTGTTAAATACACGATGTAACCGCATAAATACATTAAGTAATGTATATGAAAATTTCTAGATGATTCATCAAGGACTGAATTTTATAAGATGAATGTTTTTATAAAGAACTTGATATTTTATACTTTGCTGAAACGTCTGAAATAAGAGGATATATACACTATGAAAATGCCTGAACATATGAAGTGATTTGTTTATCTATTTCTAGATGAATCATTAAGGAATATTTTTATGAAGAATTTGACATTTAATTTTTTGCTGAAATGTTTGAAATAAGATGTTAAATACACAATGAAATTGTTTAAACGTATTAAATAATTTTTTGTATATATTACTAAATTAATCATCATAGTTTTGGTTTATTAGATGAATATGTTGTTAAGAGTTTGATATAGGTTTCCTTAAATGTCTGAGGTAACTTGATATATACACGATGTAAATGCTTCAACACATGAGGTATTGTGTGTGTATATTCATTAATGTCTAAATTACTGGTTAGAAAAATTGAATTAATCCCTCAAATGCACGAACAAACTGCATAAACAGTTAATCTAGTGAGTTTTATTATTAGTTGTATTTTATAAATGATACATATTTGCAAAAACTGATATTGACCCAAATCGAGCGACTTGTCAAAAGGATAATTTGAAGAACATCAATTGGATGCACATGAAGGAGATTGAAAGAGGGGAAGCTCAACAAGTAATTGAGAGATTGCCAAAGTAAAAAGTGGTCTAGACCTTTGAGATTCTATTTCATATTGTAATTATATTATTATTTTGTATGCATTACTTAAATCTAAAACTAATCATTTAAATTACTCTTCTAATGCCTTAAACACCTAAACTAACGGTTGAAATTAAAATAAGTAAAATAATTCACAAATTAGTAAACTCCAGGAAGTAGTTTATTTAAACTAATAATTCTAATAAATGAACTAATTGCATATACACGTGAACTAAAGTTACCGTAAAAAAGTATGAACACAAAGTAAACCAATCACATGGTTGTAAAATTTGTAATATTCGAACTAAATAACTAAGTAAACAAACTAAAATGTTAAACCATGACACATATAATAACCATTATCTCAAAAAAATTGAACTAAAAGACAAATACAAATCAGTAAACTCAAGCTTAATTAGTGAACTATAGAAAAAGATAGATGAACTAAAGATCAGAAAAATATTTAATTTGACGAACTAAAAATTAAACACCTAAATAGCATAGCCAATAGACTATAAAGCTTGAATAACAAACTAAACCTTTAAACATCCGAACAAAATAGATAAACCACCGAATGAATCCAATTCAGAAATTGTCATTAAAAAAAACTATAGTTACAATCCATTAAGACCAAAAAAATTCAACATCCTAGAAAATTCATCATTCAAAATTAACAAAAAACAAAATCATTCATCATTCAGATACTATCAAACCAAATCCTTCAACTACATCACCAATTCAATCTGCTTTTTTAAACTTCAGTAACTTCTTGCAAACAACTTTGTGTCTTGCCGTCGGGGTTGCATAGTTGTGGACGCTCCTAATTGCCAATCAAATTCTCCCTTTCCATTAGTTATGGACTCTCTTGAATTACCAACCAATTCTTCATCATTCAACCGTTCAAAAGATGGAATACTTTAGTGTTGCAACTTCTTCATCAAGAAACTATTGACATAATCTAATAACTAATCTAATAATGCAAAATGGAGAACAAAAAATATGCTAAAATTTATTAGTTTCAACTACACTGCTATCAGTAGCAACGTTCTTCTCAATTCATGTTTAGAAAAGATCAACTGATAAAGTAACTTGCTGAACTAACAACATATATATAAGAAGAAATTATAACCATAACATCGAACCTGAATCTTTTTAAAATGTTTGTTAAGTCATGTGTTGTGCATTCATTAGTTAAATTGGTATTCGTGAACTAATTTGGAAAAGAAAACTTTCCATCTTGGAACGTACAGAAAGCTTGAGGTTAGAAGGTTTTAACCGATGGAAGAATATTGCGAGAATATTGATTTATGGTAGATTGGAGATTTCACAATATTGGCTTATGCGTATGATTAAAACATATTGGATTTATGTAAAATCCCTATTTTTTAAGGAATCGGACTTATGGAATATATGTTTGTTAAAGGGATATGGTGAGATAAGGAACATCCCTATGTTCAATGGATTATGATATGTTTCAGAAGCAGATATGGAATTGGAATATTTTGGAGATAAATGTGAAGATTTCCGATCTTCTCATGGACTATATATAGAGGACATCATGGTTACACTACTCACAAACTTAATATAAAAAATCAGTATACAAGTTTTCTATCTTTCCGAGAGTACTGCAAGAGCCAGAATATATATGTTCAAACATGCTGTGACCTATGAATTAGTTCAGAATCATATACTTTAATTTCTCGAGAGGAGGAAATCCATCATCGATGAGTTTCAAGGTTAGAGGGAGTTTGATCAAGGCAAATTGGTAGCAAGGGAAGCTTGAAAAATCCATGTGCTATAATTGGATAAGATGAGCATAGTTTTATGGTGTACTTGTACTGTATCTTTCTAATTAGTGAATTAATTATGAACTTGGCCTGGCCGCACACATATAGGTGAATTTCATCGAATTGCGTTACAAGTCTCGTGTATTCATGATTTACTTTATTGCATACTTAGTTAGATGCTATGTTGGAACATGTTGATAATTATTGAATTAATTTGGTAAAAACCAACTTTCAATTGGTATCAGAGCTAAGTCACTTATTCTTACCTTGGTTATGTCAAGGAAAATATGATCCAATTTTACCAAAGGTGACCAAGAAGGAGTATATATGTATCGGCCACCACTGCTGGAAAGAACTAACGACAACTGCTGGAAGGCACGCAATAGAGGAAGTAAGAGATGTGGTCACAATGACTATAGATGAACGAATGAGATCATTGCAAACCTATGAGATAACATTGGAACATCCAACAAATAAAGTGAAAAAGAGTTGGCTGTCATGGCTTCGTCTTCAAGGATTACTCATGAAATTAACAGTGATGATGAAATTGAAGAACTTGAATTCATCACAAAGAATTTCTCAAGGATGCTGAAGAAAGTGGTGTACAAAAAATCTCAGAAAAGATTTAACGGTAATAAACCTTGGGTTCAAGACCTTGGTAATGATCATGGAATACGAATGGAACAAACCAATCAGCAGTTCTTAAGAAATCAGAGTTGTGAAGAAAAGCAGGCAGGAAGGATTCAATGTAGAGAGTGTGAGGGATATGATCACATCTAGGTTGAATGTGCAAATACTTGAAATAAACAAGTTAAATCATATGTAACCTCATGGAGTGAAGATGAAGAGAAGAAAGAAGATGAAGAACTTATCAATAATTATGTAGCGTTTGGAGCAAAAATTCATGATGCATGAGAATCTGATGATACAGGTTCCAACATAGCAAAGACAGACAAGGTTGTATGTTCCAACACAGAAAATTCAGGTTCTGATTACTTCTCTTGTGATGCCGAAGGCCAGGTTGTGAGTGATAAATATATCTACACCCCATATAAAAAATGTATGAGATGTGGTTGAAGGTTGTTGACTCAAGTAAAGTTCTAAAAATAAAGAAAAATCAACTTGTTGAGAAAGAAAAAGAGATGTTGTTTCTAGTTATAGAACTCAGAAGAGAGATTGAATAGTTGAAACTAAATCCGAGCTCAACAACAAAGAGAGCTAAAATGGTTCAAGCAGAAATTAACAAGTTGGACATTATAAAAGAAAAATTGGATGATAAACTTACTATGGGGCAAACATTTTAAAATAGACAAGACATAGACTATGAAAAACTATCAATCAGCACTGTATATTTCAAATCACAGGTTCAAGACATGATGATAAAAGTAATTGAGACATGGAAATGCAAACATCTTATTTACAGTTACTGCACCTATCAAGGCCATATAGGAGATCACTATTTTAAACTACTCAAAGATATCATGAATGGACGTCAACTGTCGGCATGTTCCAACATAGATGATGTCCAAAGATCAAATATTTTCACAAAGGTGTGGATTGTTAAACACACAAATACTTTCCTTGTTGCTCATACTTCTCTTATTGCAAACTCTATAGACTCGTGGTACTTTGATAGTGGGTGCTCTTGACACATGACTGGAACTCAAGAATATCTAACAAAAACCAAACCATACGATGGTGGATTCGTTAATCTTGGTGATGGAAAGAAGAGTCAAGTAGTTGGAAAGGGTGAACTGAATATCGAGAGGTTCCCTATCTTTACAATTTTTCTTCTTGTGGAAGATTTAAAGGCCAATCTATTGAGTATCAACCAATTGTGTGATGACGATATGATTGTGGAACATATTGAAGACAAATGCATCGTGAAACATATTGAAGATAAAGTACTCTCTGGGATTCGATCTTCACACAATTGTTACTTACTGGAACAAGAAGTGAAATGTCTAAGTTCGTAACAATATAAAGGTACTATGTGGCACAGGAAAATTGGTCATTTCAACTACAAAACCCTTGTGAAAATTGCAAAATTGAAGGCAGTACAAGGTATGCCTACACTCACTGGAAAAAAGGAAATTGTATGTGGACCATGTCAACAAGGTAAACAAATTCGATCACCTCACTCTCTAGTTCAGTGTATCACCACCTCAAGAGCACTTTAATTACTACACATGGATTTAATGCATATAGTCAATACACCTAGTGTGAGTGGAAATAAGTATATCATTGTGTGTGTTGATGATTTCTAGAAATACACTTGGGTGACATTTTTTAAAGAAAAATTTGATATTGTGGAGTCTTTTAGAAGTTTGATGATCAAATTACAGATGAAGAAAAGAAGTCCAGTTGGAAATATTATTAGAATTCGCAGTGATCGTGCTCCCTGTTTGTGGCTTTTGTGATAAACATGGTATTCAGCACGAATTCTCCGCACCAATCACTCTTCTGTAGAATGACATTGGGGGAATAAAAAAATTGGACTCTACAGAAAATGGCTCAAGTTATGCTTGCAAAAAAAGGAATTCATAAGAAATGGAGGGTAGAAGTTATCAATACAGCTTGCTACACTACAAACCGAGTTTACCTTCATCCATTCACGAGCATGATGTCATATGAATTCTGAAAGGGCAAGTAGCCAAATGTCTCATATTTTCATGTGTTTGAGAGCAAGTGTTAAATTCTCACTGATAGAGAGCAACTAGCAAACTTTGACAACCGCAGTGATGTTGGAATTTTTCTTGGATACTCTTTGAACGGTCGTGCTTATAAAGTGTACAGTATTTTTACAAATACTCTTATGGAATCTATTAATGACATTGCAGATGACTCTGATGATAAACAAGTGTCATGTGAAGGAGAATATGAAGCAGATTTAGAGTATATTCCAACACTGAACATATCACCTGACCAGCAAGACTTTGCTGGAACATCAGATCGTTCAAATAGTCCTGTTGAGCCGAATGAAGTCCAATATTATGAAACATCCACTCCTACTACAACATCCCATGTTCCAACACAGGTGCATCCTGAACCCAGTATCAAGAGAACTCGTACAATCCCTTGGGTAAATTACAGCAAGCTTGCAGGATTGTAGTGTTTCATCTCTCTGGTTGAACCAAAATAATTACTAGGAATCTCTCCTTGATGAATAGTGTATTGCAGCAATGCAAGAAGAATATAGACAATTTGAACGAAATAATGTATGGTATCTCACTCCTCGACCAAAAGGTGTAAATTTTATTAGCACAAAATGGATCTTCAAGAACAAGTCTGGTGCTGATCACCATATTACACAAAATAAAGCAAGGCTTGTTTCTAGGGGATACACTCGGGTTGAAAGAGTTGATTTTGATGAGACATTTTGCACCAGTTCCTTGTTAGAATCTATTCAGATTTTACTTGATATTGCTTACAATATGAACTTTACCAGATAGATACCTGAATGGCGTGGTTAATGAAGAAATTTACATGGAACAACCTAAAGGAATTGAGAATACTTACTTTCCACATCATGTGTATCAGCTAAAGAATGCTTTGTATGGATTAAAACAAACACTAAGGGTGTGGTATGAGCGACTCACTACATTTCTTATTTAGAAAGGTTATCGTCGAGAGTAAGTAGATCGCACCTTATTTGTCTTTAACAAATCATCAAATATTTTGATTGCTCAAATTTATGTTCATCATATTGTGTTTGGCTCTACTTCAACATCTATGGTACAAGATTCGTAACTTTGATGCAGGTTGAATTTGAGATGAGTATAGTTGGAGAACTTACCTATTTTCTAGGTTTTCAGGTGAAACAATATAAGAGTAGCTTGTTTTAGAAATCAAAGTACGTATTCCTTGAATTTGGTAAAACGGTTTAGTCTAAGTAATTCTTGAGTTGTACTAACACCAATGGGGCTATTGATAAATTGGTGAAGGATGAGAAAGGAGTTAGAGTTCATCACACACTGTACGGGAGTATTATTGGGAGTTTACAGTATCTTACATCAAGTTAGCCAGATATGTTTCAGCGTAAGAGTATGTGCTAGATTTCAGGCCGATCCGAAGGAATCTCACTTGACTGCAATCAAAAGGGTAATTCAATATATTAGTGGGACTTCTAAGTATGGAATCTGGTATTCTAAAAATCAAGACTCACATCTAGTTGATTATAGTGATTTTGATTGGGCTGGTAATGCAAATGATCGTAAAAGCACCACTGGTGGATGTTTCTTTTTTGGTAAGAATTTGGTATATTGGTATAGTAAGAAACAAAATTCGATCTCCTTATCAACCGCTGAAGTTGACTACCTCATTGCTAGAAGTTGTTGTACACAACTATTACGGATGAAATAAATGTTGAATGACCATGGAATCAAGGAAGGGCCTCTAAATGAGTTGTGTGACAACAAGAGTACAATTGATATATCGAAAAATGTAGTTTAGCCTTTTTAAACAAAGGACATTGATATAAGGCATCATTTTATTCGGGATCTGGTTGAAAGGAAGGAAGTGGTGGTTGTCTATGTTCCAATATCCGAGAGTTTGTGGATATTTTTTACTAAACCTTTGGACATTATAACTTTTGTGCTTTTCACACAACACTAGGATGTATGTCGAGTTTGAGGTATTTTTTATAGCTTTTATTCAGTCTTTAATATTTTTATTTGTATACATATAATTAGTAAAACACAAAAATATTAAAAAGAAGTAAATGTAAACAAAAAAATAGAAGGAGATGAGCTATAATGGAACTCAAGTTGTGACATGAGTTGACAAGTGGGGAAAAGGTAATGATGGTTTAACTTGGGAAGGAAAAAAAGTAGTGTGGGTAAAGAGGTGAAAAAGTGAAGAAGCTATTGCCTTATCAACAAATTTTCATCTGTTTATATTCCCTCTATTTTCGTTATCATACTCCCTAATTTCTTGCCATTTTCAAATTTCAGAAACCTTTTGAGAGATTTCAACCAAGAATTTTGGGATTTCTTGCTCACAACAGTTTTGAGAGTTTTAATTGTGTTGAAACAAAAACCCTCCACCACTGAAAATTCTCCATGCCGAGAAAACTCTCAATCTCAGAAACTACAATGGCCGAACAAGGAACTCAAGAAGATTCATGCAAAGCTATTATGATGTTAAAAGGAAGAGCTCAGAGGCCAAGCCATCCATCATGATCATGCCATACAAGCCTAAGGTAACAGACCTTGATTACCTTAGTGATCCTATGATTAAGTTCAATGATATAGAATTCAAGTCTGTTTTGGAGTGTCTATACAGGCATTGGTTAAACAATTTGGCTATAGATTTGACTGGCCTTAAAAACCTTAAGGGGATGTTATTTGAGGTAGATATGGATGAGTTATTCATGAGGGGCGTATTTGATGATATCAAGGAGATTTCTAAGTGTAACCCTAGACTGATTATGGGGTTCTTCAATAAGAAAGATGAAGAGGAATACTTCACTGTGTACTCTATGGATTCTAGACCTTGCAATGTTTAGATTGAAGAATTTGAATCCCCCGTGGTAGATAAGCCTAAAGAGGAGGTGAAAATGTTTAAAGGTTATGCAAGTGCGCCTTCATGAAGGCCCTATGATGATAGAGCTAGGAAGAGGAATGCAGTGCTGGAGTATATTCTGTAATTGTTGTACCTGATAGTGATGGTGCTAGCAGTGTTGGATATGTTTCAACACAGAGAGCAGAGGAAGATTCCACAATGGTTATGGATGTTGATGAGCTTGGCCTAGGTTTCACAGATGCTGATATGGGTTATCAAGACTATCACGTTGATGATGATGGAGGAAACACCTCTGCTTATATGGAGGAATCGGAGGTAGGAGAGACAGGGGGAGATGGCCCCATAATTAATCATATTGGAACACATGATGCCACAACCGAGAGTGAAAAGGCTGAGTATGTTTCAACACATGGGGCTGAGTTGACTTATTCCAGTGATGAGTTCTTGGATGAGTTCATCCAGACCAGGGTGAGGAAAGCCAAGAGGAAGGAGCCAGCACCAGAATCATCACAGCCAGCTAAGAAGAGTAAGAAAGAGACTCCTGCTCTAGCACCAAAGAAGAAGCCTACCCTACCTGGACCTCCAATAAGTGGTGCTATCCTTGCCACCTTTTATGATGAATATTGTAAAGAGATGTGGGAACTGTTCTCCGAAAGGAAGATTATTGCTGAGAGGCCAGTAGATATGAAAGCCTACAAACATAGTAGATTCTTTAATTTTCTTCAATTTTTAGGGCTAAAAATAGCAGCCACCATGTGTGAAGATTATAATAAGTAGCAAGTCTGTGAGGTGTACTTTAATCTGATGGCTGGGAATTTAGAGGAGAATTCCCCTTGGTGTGACAGGGTGTATGTTAGAAGGAAGAAAATCAATTTTCCTACCAAGAGGATAAATAAGATGTTGGGTCTGGAAACTTCAAATTTTGATGGGGTGTTTTTTGAGGAGCTAGGGGTCAGTGATAACCATATTTTGGTTGTGATTTCTAGTGGATACAACACTATAGGGCTAGTTACTAGATATTCTCGAGCCTCCTGCCTATCTTTTAGGTTCTTCTGCTTGTATCAAATAGCAGTAAATTGTCGGATGCCGCTAACCAACACTAGTGTTCTTGCAAGGGAAATGGAAAGCTGTTGTACTGTGTTGGAACACAGAAGCCAATACACCTAGGGTTACACATACAGCAGACAATTGTGAAACATGTCATCTCTCCTAAGGCCAAACATGCACCAGTGTACCCTGCCTTATTTTTGCCTTGGTTAGGAGTGAATGGGTGAAAGCCAAGGATGATGATGTGATTGTGGGAACTAAGTCTCTTCGTCCAAACAAGAAGACATTTGAATTAAGGAAAGTGTATGATTAGCCATGGAATCCCAAGGCTTCTATTTCTGGGGATGATGAGAAAAAGGCCAAGCTTGCAGCCAGGAATGTGAAGTTGGGAGCTTTGCCCATTCAGATTGCAACTTTAGAGGCTGAAAAAGCTAAAATTGCGGGGAGAAAAACACAGTTAAAGACACATATAGCTGCTTCTGAACAGGATTGATGATTCTTCTTTCGCTATGTTCCAGCATAGACCAAGTTTTGGTTTCAGGGGGAGCATATTTTCTTGAAGTTTCTTATTTGTTTTCTGTGTTTTGTTTCCTTTGGCATATTCATAGCCCCATGATAGAATAGTTGAGTATTTTGGATATTATCTTTGTATGGTGATATAATTTTAATTGTTTGATTTCTAAATTTCTGGTTTTCTTTTGGATATTCTTATTTGTTCAGATTCGGTGATATGTTCCAATATTCCATGGTTTCTAGAATTCTAATGTTGTCTGATTTTTTTAAGGTGGAAGTTTTTCTTTGTGATTTTAATTCCAAAATGGTTGGTCTACAAAATGCCGATGGGGGGATTGTAATGTCATATGTTTTGCATTCATTAGTTAAATAGGCATTTGTGAACTAATTTTGAAAAGAAAAACTTTTCGTGTTGGAACATACAGAAAGCTTGAGGTTAGAAGGTTTTAGCCAATGAAAGAATATTGCGAGAATATTGATTTATGGTAGATTGGAGATTTCGTAATATTGGCTTATGTGTGATTGAAACATATTGGATTTTATGTAAAATCACTATTCTTAAGGAATTTGATTTGTGGAATATTTGTTTGCTAAAGGGATATGGTGAGATAAGGAAAATCCCTATGTTCAGGGGATTATGATATGTTTAAGAAGAAGATGTGGAATCGGAATATTTTGGAGATAAATGTGGAGATTTTCAATCTGGTCCTGAACTATAAATAGAGGATATCACAGCTGCACTACTCATGAACTTAAAAGCGAAAATCTGCAAGCAGGTTTTCTATCTTTTGGAGAGTACTGCGAGAGCCAGAATATATATGTTCCAACATACAGTGACCTGTTGATTAGTTCAGAATTGTATACCTTAATTTATTGGGAGGAGGAGATCCAACATTGACGAGTTTCGAGGTCAGTGGCAGTATGATCAAGGTGATCCCCTTGTAAAATCCACATGTTATAATTAGATAAAAATAAGTATAATTGTAAGGTTTACTTTGTACTGTATCTTTCTAAATAGTGGATTTATTCTGAATTAGGCCAGACCCCGCAGATGTAGGTGAATTTCACCGAATTGCATAACTAAGTCTCGTGTGTTCATGCTTTACTTTGTTGCATACCTGGTTAGATGGGTTATTTTGAAACACGTTGATAATTATGAATTTAATTAGGAAATATGCACGGTACAAAAGCCTTTATATAACGAATCAAGAACACGTATGACATAGGAACTGTCAGATACCACACACCTAATTGATCCGCAAGGCATAATCTGCTATCCCTTTCCTCTAATTGTGAATTTTGTATGAATTCCTTATTGTTGGTTCATGTTATGGTTGGTGTTAATATATATGAGGTAGGATAAAGTTTATCGATATTATAGCTGAATATTTTAAGAATTAGAAATATTTTAGGTCTATAATTATATAGTTAGAATCAAATTCTAAATGCAGGCCCAAAACTCTTGAATGCGGATTATAAGAATAGTATAGAAAATTAATCATTGAAATTACTAGCAATTTGGAGTTTTGTGTCTGTAATTAGATTTGCCCATATCAAATCAAATACAATCAAACAATACATTAAATAAGTGCAAGATTTTCTTTTATTTATTACATTAATTGCTTTTAAAACTCTCGATGATCATGGGTTTGATTGATCTTGATCTTGAATTAGTTATCGCTTCATTCCTCCGCGAAAGACCGGAGCTCCCATCGCTACTATACGGTGCGTATTTCCTTGCCATCCTATTGAAAAGAACGAAAATTAATACAAAATTCGGATAATTTCATCCGGATGCAGATTTGTTTGTTATTAATTTCAAGATGAGAGAGAGATTTACCAGCAGACATGTCAAAACCGCGTTTCTTGAGCTCGCGGTATTCCTGACACAGAGAACAGGTCTCACAGCAAAAATGGACAAGGCAATCTCCACAAGGCTGTTCATCCAGATTGTACTGCTTCCTCATCTTGGTCCGGTAGAAGCAAGAATACAAGCATCCACACCCAGTCATCAGATATATTAGTGCATACAGTCCTCCACTAACTCCACATGCTATAAAACATCACAGATTTTAGGGTTCTGGAGCAGGGGCGGAACCAGAAATTTTATTTAGGGGGCCGAAAATAATACATTAAAATTTAGAGAAAGTATCATGTTAAATAGATTAATGTTTAGATCAGCCATAAAATAGACAAAGACAAATCAAATACCAAAGACAAGTAGCGTACTTCAAGAAAATATAAAATAGACAATTTTAAAATTGACATTATTCTTATTTTCATTTAAATTGTGCTCTCCTCTTTTTTATCGTATAAAAAGTATCGATGATTAATAAATTTGTTATAAATTTTTCAAGTATAACTTAGATAAATATTAAAAGTAGATTTCAAAAAGAAAAGATAAATATTAAAAGTAAGTTTGGATAAAAGAAATTTTATTTCTTATTGGACTCTACAATAAAAATAAATAATTCTATCATTATAAACTATTGTAATTTAATTCTGAATTGATTTATTTCTTGGGGGTGGCCACAACCATTTTTTACCTTTAACAAATAAATCAAACACTAAATAAATATTAAATACTTACAGTAGAAAATAATTGGTGGGGACCAGGCACCCTCTGGTCCCCCAATGTTCCGCCCATGCTACCAGTTCGGAATCTACATAAAAAAACTACAGCTATTGTAAAAGCCAATCATCCAATTTGTTCTAGCATTCATTGGAAGCTTTGAGAACCACCAAATAATGGGATATAAGATGAAGACAACTGAGGCTGAGCTCCTCTATTACCGCTCGCCGAAGTCGCATTGGCGTGAACGCCAAACGACCGCCCAATGAACGACTACAACACAACAAATTCAATGGGAATTCTTGTATATACGAATACTTAAATTTAACCAACTACAAACAATAACGCAAACAACATCATACCTGAGCTGGTGGGATGTTTCCCATATCGTGATCCAAATTGCCATCTATAGGAATCGTCTGCAGAGTTATTGTCCCCCCTACCACTTGCACTACGTCCACCACGATGACAACCTTAACTACGCTCTACCATTGATTTCTTCCTTTTCATTTGGCCACGACCCCTCCTATCAATTGGATCCTTGACCGATTCATGACCTAACTCGCCGACTGTTTGACTTCCACCTTGTGTTGTTTCATGAACAACAACCGGTTTTTGGGTATACACTCCTCCAATCCCTGTTACAAAATCCTTGCGCAACCCATCGACCGTCTGAGTCTTCGCCTCCAAGTCTGATTTCAATTTCCCAAGTTTCACAATTCCTTCTTGATGCAACTTCTCGTTATTCATCACCATAACACAAATTTCATCACAAATGACATGAATTGCTCCGTACCTTGCAAATCCGACCGGGGTTTTCCCAAACAGAGTGGACAATGGGTAATTCTCCTTGACATACTTCCGGGGAACATCTTCCGCCACCTACGAAAAACGTACTTCTCAAGAACATCGCTTAAATCCTCCTCCCAAAACACACGAAGAGCATGAGCGCATAAGATTCCTCGGAACACAAAATTTTTGCATGCACACATACTATCCATGGAGTTCCTATCAAGCGTCACGGAAAAGTTCTGCTTTTTCGTCCACCCGGGCCGGAAAGGCTTCACAAAAACATCATAATCGATCACACCACCTTCTACCCTAGTCACCGTCCCACTATTCCTGCCCATCTCAACCAATTGTTCATGAAACTCCAAGTATTTTGCCCTCGTAAACAATTTCTCAATAACACAATCGAACGGATGAGTGCTTGTATCCCGAGATCATAAGTTCACACACTTGAAGATTGCATCTTCCTCTTCATTGATCCTCTTGCACACAACCTGCCCATACCTCTCAACAAACTTGGTGAGGTTTGTGTTTCTATTCACAAACCCCTTGAATAAATTGTTCATTCCCT